>RYZW01002538.1:0-12030 GCA_004367215.1 Colletotrichum trifolii
GGAGCTGATAACTAGGTATAACTATTTTTAAAGGGTCCCGGAGAGGTATATGACTTTAAATAGATTAGAGACCTTTAATACAACTACTAATTATATTATTTCTACTATTATTATTATTTCTAAAGTAGAAAGTAAAATTATATTTTATTATACTACTATTTCTTTATTTAAGTTTTCTGCTATAGTTTAATACTATAATAACTATTTTTATTATACTTAATAGGTAACTTTTATTTATATTATTACTATACTTATTACTTTCTTTTCTTATATTAAAGGTAATCCTATTTCTGCTTTTATTTTTACCCCTAAGTAGGTTATAGCTAACTTTAGTAGTATTATATAAATAATAGTAAGTTCCTCTTTTTCTCTTTCTCTACTTCTATTATACTAACTTCTTTATAGTAAAGCATTATAATATATTTTAGTAGTTGTATTATGCTTTACTAATATTATAGTTATATCCTTAATTTTACTAAGGCTAGTTTGCCTATCTACTACTACTATATAATTACTACTCCTACCTAGTACTAATAATACTTTATTTATAAATAGGTATTACTTATTACTATTACTAATAATAAAGAGGAGGAAGAAGAAAATAATAACTAAAGAGAAAAGGAATTCTAGGGGTATAAGGATAATATTAACCTTTTTATTTAATTTATTTATTTAGTACTTTAGAGGTAAGTCTAGTAGCTAGTTACGTATACTACCTAGGGGCTGTTATATTACTTTCTTTATAGCTTATATAACTTTTTACTATTAGTAAATTAATATTAAATTATTATTCTCTTAAATATCCCTATACTATAATTTAAAATGTGAAATAACTTTATTATTAATAAGGTTTTCTGAAAACTCTTATATTAGTGTATTATAGCTTTTTTATTTAACTAGTATATTATAGTAATATTCTCGCCTTAGTATATTCTTTACTACTAGTATTTTCTTTAATATTATATTTTTCCTAAGTTTTACTATTTTTTATAATAAGGATTAGAATAGGATTAGGGTATATATTTATATATTATTATGATAATAATAAGCTATTTTCTACTGATTTAATAAAGTTAATGTAGAATATTGGGTAAATACTTATAGATATATCTAATATAATATTTAATAGGTTTAATATATTAATGATTCTATATTTAGAAAATACTTAATTAAGTTTCTTATTTAGCTAATTTATTTTAATATAGTATAGTAATAGTTATACTTTATCCCTAATTTAGAACCTTTTAGTTATTTATTATATTCTATTTATACCTATCTTATTATATTACTATATATATACTATTATTATTTAAACTAGAGTAATATTACTTTTAAGGTAAAGTAGGAAAACTAAAACTTATCTTAAGCTAGAATATATAGTTTATTCTATTACTTAGGAGTATAGGATAAGTATAATATTAAACTTATTTAGGAATTTATTTAAGTTTATTCTAGTTATTAAAAAGTTTCTATTATTTAATACTAGTTAGTAAACAGTACAATAGACTAGCTAGTCTAATTATAAGAAGGTAATATATATTTACAGGAAAATCTAAACTTTAAGTATTACTTTCTCTATTTTACTATTAGTCTAGGGATAGAATAATATTAATAAAAACTTTTATACGCCTATTAACTAGTATAATATTATCTAGAAAGTATTAACCTAGTTTAAACTATAATTAGTAATAATTAATATAGGGAAATTATAGAACTACTACTAGGTATTTTAGAATTTCTCTATATAAATTTTAGCTATTATAGATATTATCGTTTCTAATTAGATATATTTTAATAACTAATCTATAATTACTATAAAGAATCTTAAGTTCCCTTCTATAATAAATAGTAATTCTATTATAAAATTAATAGATATTTATAATTAGTATTTATTAGGAATTAGGAAAAGTTATAGTAAGCCTTAGTAGTATTACTATTGTTTATATAAGTACTCGTAGATATTGTATACTTATATAAAATATTTAATATCTTTTAATATACTATCCTAATACTAGTCCTATAAAAGTATTATAAAAATGGAATTAATATTAAAATAACCTAGGATTAGGGAATTATAAATTATTTAGAAAATTATAATTATTAATAGTTTATACTTAAAGACTTAGAATTAGCTTTAATAGAATAGAGTACTATTACTTCTTACTATATAATTAGCTATTTATATCTATATAGAAATTTCTAGTAGGAATATCCTTACTACTTAGTAAATAGTATTTAACTAAACTTTATATACTAATATTACTATAATTACTTAGTTTTATAGTAATAATAAAATAGTACCCTAGAATATAGTATATTTATTTAGTAATTTACTAGTAGTATATTAATAGTTATCCCCTATTTATATAGCTTTTTCTTAACCCTTTTCTATTTATATATTATAGATTAAGAATACTAGAGAAAGTTTTACTTTATTTTTATAGTTAACCTAGAGAAGCTAGAAGATTTATATTAAAAGCTTTAATTCTATTATATTATCTTAGTTTTATTAAGAGAAAATATTAAGATACCTAGTGAGGTAATATAAGTAATATTTGAAAATGAAACTAAATTCCAATAAGGTTTCTACTTATTTAATTTATTATTCTAAGATAACTCTTAAACTTATAAAATATTCTAGAACTTTATAATTAGAAACAATAGTAAATAGCTCTACTATATTTTATAATTCTACTAACTATACTTTTAGATATAATACTATTACTAGTAATTTTCTATTATAAATAGTATAGTTCTACTAAATAAGTATAAGTCTAGTTAAATAATAAGTAGTTAGTTATGATATATTATCCCTACTATTCTATAAAAAATAACTATTTAATACTACTTTTAAGTAATCTACTTCTACTATTATATACTACTCTAGATCTTATTAAACTATAACTAGTTCTAAGATAAATATAAGTTTAAGCTTTTCGAATCCTACTAGTATATAGTATTTTAGCGAAATAGTACTTTTTCTTATATTAGTTGTATAAAAAGCTCTATTAAGCTAGAGAAATAATTAACTAAATTATAATAGAAGTTTATGAGTCTAAGGAAACTCTAGATACTACAAATATTCTTAGGAATTTAGTATTACTAGATAACTTTAATTTTCTTAGAATTATAATAGATACTTTTCTCTATTTGAATAATAAAACCTAGATACTTTATCTATTTTATTAAGAATTTATATTTCTTTAAATCTGACTATAGACTAGTTCCTTATAACTACTCAAAACCCTACTTAACCCTATCTTTATAATTAGACTTTAACTTATAATTATAAATAAAGATATTATCTAAGTAAACTATAATAAAATTATTAAGAATACTTTAGGATATATTACTAATATAGTATTAAAATATTATAAGTATACTTATTAGTTTAAAAAGAGTAATAAGCTACTTAAATAAGCTAAAATAGATCTAAAAAGTAGTTTTATACTTATTTCTTTCTATAATATAAATCTTATAGAAAGTTATATAAATATTAATTTTTATAAATTATATTACTTTAGATAATAACCATAATATTTCTTTAATTAGTAATAAAAGGTAAGAGTTAAAAGTATTAATAGTATTAAAGGTATAATAATTTATATAAAACTACTATTTTCCCTTAAGTTCCTTAATAAAGAGGATAGGTACTTTAGTTAGAGATACGTTAACCTAAACCTTACCCTTATCTATTAGGTTTATTACTTAATATTAGATTTCAAAGAGGTACTTTTCAATATATTATAAAATAGTTTTTATAGTAGATCTAGCTTAGTTTTATCTAAGTTCTTTTTAGGCGAATATAGTAATTAAAAGATCCCCTATAAAATAGGAAGCTAGAGGTTCTGTTTTTATTAAATAGGTCTATAAAAGAAATATAAGTAGCTAGTAGAGTAAATAGTAGCTATTTTGAAATTATAAGTGATATAACTACTAGGGTTATATTAATTTATACTAAATTAATTACTAATTATTTATATCCTCTTTTACTTAAACTAGAAAATATTATAGTTAATAACTTAATACAATCTATAAATCTATTTATAGATATCTCTTTTAATATATTACTAATAATTTAAATAGTTAAACTACTAATTCAATCTATCCATATCTTATTTTTATAGGATTTAAAATAACTTATTAGTACTATAATTATAGTTTCTTCAGGATAGCTATATATATTATTCCTAAGATTATATAGAATTATGGTTATATTAAAGGTCTCTGATCTATTTAAGTCATATACCTCTCCGGGACCCTTTAAAAGTAGTTGTACCTAGTTATTAGCTCTTGCCTTATTTACCCTATAGATACTACTAGTACTAAGGAACCGTTTAAACGGAGAAAACCTTAAATAGTAAATACAATTAGTTAATATAATAGCTGATAAATGCGGAAGGTATATCATAAAGGGAAGGTATAGGCCTATATCTATTATTGTTACTCTTTAAAGATCGCAGTTATATGACACTAATACTAGCTAGCTAGTAGTGCTTACTACTAGCCGTTAATAGTCGCTAGCTATTAATAGCTATTAGTAAATACTACTGATAACTAGTAGTAGTTACTATATAGTTTACGTAATCGGAAGGCACGTGGCTACCGGTCGCGCTTGCCCGCCGCAGGATTCGAACCTACTACTCTTACTGTAATAGTAAGAGCTAGCTAGATATTAAACTACTACGTTAAGCGGGAAGATTATATAGAATAGAGCTTTAGATATTTATTTATTAAGGTTAAATTTTACCCTAGTTATCGTAGTAATATATATCTCCTAGTTAGTACCTAGGATAGTATCTAACTAGTATAACTATAGTAATATAATTAATATAAAGTTCTACTATCTTATATATTCCTTACTTATTATTCTATAATAATTATAATTACTATTAACTAAGATAGAAATAAAAGATTTATCATTTGTTAATATAGAAATTAAAAAGGGTAGTTTATCTATTTATCTCTATATTTTTCTAGTTTTATCTATTACTATAATATTATTATTAATATTTATATTAGTTTACCCCTTAGGGAATTTTTTCTAGGGGGCTAGGTTTTTTCTTTATTATCTATAATTTGTTTATTTAATTATAAAGTTTAAATATTAGTATTAGTAGTTACTAGTCAGTAGGTAAATTAAAATTTATATTCTATAATAAAATAATTCTTATTACTATAATAAATATAACTATTAGCTTATATATATATTTAGATAATTATAAAGTTTATTGAATAGACTTTATATATCCCTATAGTAAGAATTAATTAAAGCTTACTAGTTATAGTTATTTACTTATTTAATTTCTTATAATACGGAAAAATAGTAGTATAGTAGTATTATTCTAATACCTCGGTAGCCTAAGCTGCTTTTATATTTATTATCTATATATCTCTATTCTAATTAACTATTAGTTCTAACTAGGGAAAAAGCTATAGTTACTTATAGTTTCATAAATCTATATTAAAGACCTCGAGGTTTATTATAATTATATAATAGTATTAGATAGTAGTATAATAATTTCATCCGGCTAATATTATAATTAATAGTAACTATCTAAATTTAGTAAGAGAGAACTAGTTAGAAGTAGTTTAACTTAATATCCTTTATTGAGGAGTATTTCCCTGCTTATTTTGTAGTTAATTTAAACTTAATTAAAAACTTAGTAAATATCTACTTAAGCTTTTAATAGAAATAGCGAATTTTCTTTAACGTTTAGGTATTATAATAAGGGTTCTTATAATACTTGGTAAAATATTAGAAAAACATATTAATATTTTAACTATACTATAGTCTTTATATAATATAAAAATTACTAACTTACATTTAGACTTTAAGTAGGAAACTAGTCTATAAGTATTACTTGAAATCTTTAAATCCTCTAATAAAAACCTAATTAATTTCTAATTTATACTATATAATTATCTATTATATAGGAAAATAGAAAATATTACTATTTAAAAGAAAACTAATAAGGAGTAGTTTTTATTGTAGAGAAAATACTTATAATACTTATAAGGTTATACTATAGTCCTATTAAAGTTTCATAAGAATATTTTAAAAAACTTAGTTTTTATCTTCTATTAAGTTAGTCTACTATTAATCTATTAAAACCCCTATTAAAAGCTCTAGAGTAGTAATGTCTACTATTATCTTTTTACTATCTTTTATTTGTTTATTATCTACTATTTACTACTAAATTAAACCTAGGTAAGAAGTTTATTAATATTAGAAACTAGCTATAAGAAGTATTTGAGTAATACTTTAATAGTATTATAATAAACTTAAAAAGTTTATATTTAAAGTCAAAACTCTTTACTAGATTATAGTAGTAGTAGTTAAATAAAGCTTTAATAGTAATATCCTATATAAGCCCTAAAGCTTAGGTCTATAATATTTATATTATTAGAGGCTAGCTACGAGAAATACTTTAGTAGTGCCTTAATAGTATTATAATAAACTTAAAAAGTTTATACTAAAAGTAAAAACTCTTTACTAAACTATTAAAGTAATAGTTATATAGAACTTTAGAAGTAATATTTTATATAAACCTTAAAGCTTAGGTTTATAATATACCCCTTATTACGCCTCTATTCTATTACTATAATAATATATAATATCTATAGTTTTATAATATAACTATAACTCCTAATTACCTAAACTAGCTTAACTAGTAACAAAAGTCTATCTAAGATACTTTCCTTAAATACTACTAATATTAGATAATCCTACTACTAAGAAAATTTAATACTTATTAATATTAGATAATCCTACTAGTAAGATAATTTATACTATATTTATTTTAGGTAATCCTATATTATACTCTTTCTTTTATCTATCTATAAAAAACTCTTTTCTTTCTTTTATATATAGTTTTACTTTTTTCCCTCTAGCTTTATATAATTCCTATTTCACGCCTATTCTGGTACTACTAAATCACTATTTTCTTACTTTTTTCCCTTTTTTATATTTTATTTATTACTATATTAACCACTACTACTACTAGATCTAACCCTTTTAATAATAACCCTTCTTACTACTATACTCCCTCTAAGCCTACTACTTATACCTATAATAGTTATATTATTAAAGGTAATTCTAATAATAATAATAACTAACCCTTTATAATAGTTATTAATACTTACTTTAACTATTATTTAAAGTAAAATAGGAATAATATTACTTATTTTTATAAATAAGGTTATAGCTACTTTTACTATAAGTACTTGTGAGTAAAAAGTAAATATAAGTAAAGATCTTATTTTTTTACTATAAATACTAAACTATATATTACTAGCTACTAAGTTAATTATCTAGTTAAAAATAATAAATATATTATTTCCCTTATTATTACTATTTCTAAGGATAAAGATATAATTATACTTTATTATACTACTATTCTATTACTTAAGTTTTCTACTATAGTCTAGTATTATAACAACTATCTCTATTATATTTAATAGGAAGTTTTTACTTACATTACTACTATACTTACTACTTTTATTTCTTATACTAAAAGTACTTCTATTTTTACCCCTATTCTTACTTTTAAGTAAGTTATTACTAACCTAAGTAGTATTATATAATTAATAATAAATCCCCCCTTTTCTCTTTCCTTACTTTTATTATACTAATTTCTTTATAATAAGGTATTATAATATACTCTAGTATTTATATTATACTTTATTAATATTATAGCCATATCTTTAGTTTTATTAAAGCTAGCTTGCCTATCTACTACTACTATACTATTACCCCCTTAGCTTAATACTAATAATACTTTACTTATAAATAAATACCCCCTATTAATATCCCTAATAATAAAGAAGAGGAGGAAGATAATTATAATAATATAGAAGAGGAATTCTAAAGTAGTAAAGAAATATAGGATAATACTAATCTATTTACTTAATTTATTTATTTAGTACCCTAGGGGTAGGTCTAGTAAGTAGTTATATATATTCCCTAGAAACTATTATATTACTTAGTTTGTAATTTATATAGTTTTCTATTATTAGTAAATTAATATTAAACTCTAATTATTTTTAATATCTCTATATTATAACTTAAATTATATTATAGTTTTATTATTAGTAAAGCTTTCTAAGAATTCCTATATTAAAGTATTATAACTTTTCTATTTAACTAATATATTATAATTATATTTTTACTTAAGTATATTCTTTACTACTAGTATCTCTTTAATATTATACTCTTTATAAGCCTTACTATCCTCTCTAGCTAGAACTAAGATAAAATTAGATTATATATCTATATACTATTATAATAGTAGTAAGCTATCTTCTACTTATTTAACAAGATTAATATAAAATATTAAGTAAATATTTATAGGGATATCTAAAATAATATTTAGTAAGTTTAGTATATTAATAACCTTATATTTAGATAATACTTAGTTAAGTTAGAATTCAGTTAATTTATTTTAATATAGTATAGTAATAACTATACTTTATCCTTTACCTAGAATTTCTTAGCTATTTATTATATCTTATTTATATTTATTTTATTATACTACTATATATATACTATTATTATTTAAACTATAATAATACTATCTTAAGAATAAAATAAGAAAACTTAAACTTATCTTAAACTAGAATATATAGATTATTCTATTACTTTAGAATATAAAGTAGGTACAATATTAAATTTATTTAAAAACTTATTTAGGTTTATTTTAGTTATTAAAAAGTTTTTATTATTTAGTACTAACTAATAAGTAGTAATATTAGCTAGCTAATCTAGTTATAAGAAAGTAATATATATTTATAATTAAACTTAAATTTTAAGTATTACCCTCTCTATTCTACTATTTATTTAGAAGTAAAACGAGGTTAATAAAAATTACTATACCCCTATTAACTAGTATAATATTATCTAGAAGATACTAACCTAATCCGATCTATAATTAGTAATAATTAATATAAGAAAACTATAAAACTACTACTAAATATCCTAGAACCTTTCTATATAAATTTTAGTAGTTATAGTTATTATAACCTTTAACTAAATATACTTTAATAATTAATTTATAATTACTATAAGGAATCTTAGGTTACTTTCTATAATAAATAGTAGTTCTATTATAAGATTAATAGAAATCTATAATTAAAACTTATTAGGAATTAGGAAAAGCTATAAGAAGCTTAAATAGTACTACTATTTCTTATATAAATACTGGTAGATATTATATACTTATATAAAATATTTAATATCCCTTAATATACTATTCTAATACTAGTCCTATAAAAGGACTATAAATATCAAATTAATATTAAAGTAGTTTAGGATTAAAGAGTTATAAACTATTTATAAAATTACTATTATTAGTAGCTTATATTTAGGGACTTAAATATAGTCTTAGTAGAGTAAAGTATTATTATTTCTTATTATATAATTAGTTATTTATATTTATATTAGAACTTCTAGAGGGAATATCCTTACTACCTAATAAATAATATTTAGTTAATCTGATATATTAGTATTATTATAATTACTTAGTTCTATAATAATAGTAATATAATATTTTAGAATATAGTATACTTTTCTAGTAACTTACTAGTAATCTATTAGTAACTATCCCCTACTAGTATAGTCCCCTCCTAGCCCCTTTCTATCTATATATTATAAATTAAAAATACTAAAGAAATCTTATCTTTATCCTTATAAGTAACTTAGAGAAACTAGGAAACTTATATTATAAACCTTAGTTCTATTATATTATTTTAACTTTATTAAAAGAAAATATTAGGGTATTTAGTAAACTAACTTAAATAATATCTCAAAATAAAATTAAACTCTAATAAAATCTCTACTTATTTTATTTATTATTCTAAGATAAACCTTAGGTTTATAGAGTATTCTAAAGTTTTATAGTTAGAGAGAATAGTAAATAGCTCTACTATACTTTATAATTCTATTAATTATATTTTAAGTATAATACTACTATTAATAATCCTTTATTATAAATAGTATAGTTCTACTAAACTAGTATAAATCTAATTAAATAATAATTAACTAGTTATAGTATACTATCCCTATTTCCCTATAATAAATAACTATTTAATACTACTCCTAAATAATCTATTTCTACTACTATAAACTATTCTAAATCCTATTAAACTATAATTAGCTTTAAAAAAAATATGAACCTAAGTTTTTAAATATTTACTAGTATATAGTATTTTAGCGAAATAGTACTTTTTTCTATATTAGGTATATAAAAAGCTCTATTAAGCTAGAGAAATAGTTAACTAAATTATAATAAAGGTTCGCGAATCTAAAGAAACTTTAAATACTATCAATATTCTTAGGAACTTCCTATTCCTAGATAGTTTTAATTTTCTTAGGGTTATAATAGATACCTCTCTCTATTTTAATAGTAAAACCTAAACATTTTATCTATTTTATTAAGAATTTATATTTCTCTAGATTTAAATATAAATTAACTTTTTATAGTTTTTTAAAGATTTATTTAACCTTATCCTTATAATTATATTTTAATTTATAACTATAGATAAAGATACTATCTAAGTAAATTATAATAAGATTATTAAAAATATCTTAGAATACACTATTAATATAGTATTAAAATATTATAAGTATACTTATTAGGCTGAAAAATAATAAACTACTTAAATAAACCGAAATATATCTAAAAAGAATTTTTATACTTATTTCCCTCTATAATATAAATCTTATAGAAAACTATATAAATATTAACTTTTATAAACTATATTACTTTAGATAATAACTATAATATCTTTTTAATTCATAGTAAAAAGTAATAATTATAAGTATTAATAGTATAAAAAACACGATAATCTATATAAAACTACTATTTCCCCCTAAGTTTCTTAATAAAAAACACAAGTACTTTAGCTATAGATAAACTAACCTAGATTTAACTTTTGTCTATTAAGTCTATTAGTTAATATTAGATTTCAAAGAAATATTCCTTTAATATATTATATAATAATCCTTATAGTAAATCTAGCTTAGTTCTATCTAAACTCTTTTTAGGTAAGTAAAATAGTTAAGGGATCCCTTGTATAATAGAAAACTAGAAGTTTTATCTTTATTAAAAAAGTCTATAAAAATATAAATAACTAGTAAAATAAATAGTAGCTACTCTAAAGTTATAAATAATATTACTATTAAAACTATATTAATCTATACTAAATTAGTTACTAATTACTTATATCCTCTTTCTTTTAAACTAGAAGATATTATAACTAGTAACTTAATAAGGTCTATAAATCTATCGATATATATCTTTTTTAGTACATTACTAATAGTTTTAATAGTTAAACCCCTAACTAAATCTATTTATATTTTATTCTTTATAGGGTTTAAGAGAATTTATTAGTACTATAATTATAGTTTTCTAAAAATAGTTAAGCATACTATCCCTAGGATTATATAGAATAAAACCTCTAATATTTACTTATTAAAATTAATCTATATACTAGTTATCTTAGAAATATAAATGTCCTAGTTAATACCTAGGATAATACTTAATTAGTATAATTATAGTAATATAATTAATATAAAGTTCTACTACTTTATAAACTCCTTACTAATTATTCTATAAAAATTATAACTATTATTAACCTAAATAGAAATAAAAGACTTCTTATTTATNCCTAAATAAAAACAAAAGACTTATTATTTATTAATATAAAAACTAAAAAAAGTAGCTTATCTATTTATCTCTATATTTCTCTAGTCTTATCTATTATTATAGTACTAGTTTTAGTAGCTATACTAAACTACTTCCTAGGGAATTTCTTTTAGGGGGCTAGGTTTTTTCTTTATTATCTATAATTTTTTTATTTAACTATAAAGCTTAAATATTAGTATTAGAAGTTGCTAGTAGGCGGGTAAGCTATAGCTTATATTCCGCGATAAAATAATCCTTAATATTATAATATATATAAGTACTAGTTTATATATATACTTAGATAACTATAGAGTCTACTTAATAAACCTTATATATTTTAGTAGAA
>RYZW01002542.1:0-12012 GCA_004367215.1 Colletotrichum trifolii
ATAGTAGTAGTTAAAAAAGCTTATCTCGGGAGTTATATCAAATCTCACTCCTAAAATAAAGTTAATAGAGTTCTCGCGATAAACTTAAAAATTCTAAAATATTACTAGGTTTATATTTATGAATTTAATAAGTATAAGTACTTCTTAAAAATTAAAACTTACCTAACTATCCATAGAGATTAATAGCTATGAGATAACTATAAAACTTATATAATAATTCTAATAAATATATTATTTTAAACTTTTATAATAATGACTAACTATTTTAATCTTAAACTATTTTAATATAATATAATTAATATATTTATATATATAGTACCTAATAAAGTTATTTATATAGAGATACTATTAGGTTATTAAATCTAAAGTAAAATTTACTACTGAAACAAAGTATTATATAGTTTTCAGAGATCCCCTTTCCTCTAGTAATACTACTTAGAAGTAAACTTTAAATATTTTAGTTTTAAACTTATTATAGGAAAGCTTTATTACTAGCTTAAGAGGTATATTATTTTCTTCTTCTATATTAATAATTATATATTCTCTATCTCTTTTTAAAATATATTTCTAAAACACTTATACTATTAGTAGATTTCTAAAAAGAATATTACTTTAAAGGAAATCAAGATTTATGTTAGTTTCTTAGTATTAAAGTTATTTAAGATTAAGTAATATAATAGCTATAGTTTTTATAAGTAATATATATTAAAAAGTTTTGAAGTATTGTATAAGATATATATAGTATGTTAAGTAGTTTGAAACTTTTCTAAAAGCTAAAAACTCCCTCTTATAGTATAATTAAGCCTTTTATATAGAAATTAAGTATTACTAATAAGATATTAGTTTTATTAATTATATTATAGTTATAATAAGATTAGACAATATTTATATAGTAAGTTAATTATTATACTTTATTTATATCTTTTTAGATAGCTATTATATAGAAGCTAAATAAATAATATAATATTTCGGTAAAATAAAGAGTTTTTGTTCCAAGTTTAGCTATAAGGTTAGTAATCTATTCAATAGTTTTATTATTATTATTATAGATACTAGTTTCGAGGATAATAGCTATAATTAAAAGAGTTTTTAAATAAATATTATATATCTCTTTAGAAGCTTAATAGTATAATAANTATTAATTATTTTACTATTATAATAAGATAAGATATTACTTATATAGTAAACTAATTATTACGTTTTTACTAAAACGTTTTAGATAACTACTATATTAAAGCTAAATAAATAATATAATATTTTAATAAAATAAAGAATTTCTATTTTAACTTTGGTTATAAAATTAGTAATTTATTTAATAGTTTTATTATTACTATAAATACTAGTTTCGTAGATAATAGTAATAATTAAAAAAGCTTTTAAATATATATTATATATTTCTTCGGAGGCTTAATAGTATAGCGAGCTAATAAATAAAATACTATTACTATTTTAATAACTAAAGTAGAACTCTTAGTATTATTTTAGGTTACTTAAGAAGTTATTTTTACCAGCTATTTTATTACTTTATTTCAAGTAGATTTTATAATGAATATATTTAGTAAAGGTAAAGTATATAAACTTTACTAAGCTATCTAGATCTAGTATAATAACTAGTAAATAATATGTTTTATAATAGCTGAAATAGTTTAACTATATATAAAGTTAAAGTATATAGATATTTATAATTACTAGTTATATTAAGAAACTTAGTAAAAGTATTTTAAGATTAAATATATATTTTCAGGGGACTTTATAACTAATAGCTTTATAAAGCTTTTCTAAAATTACAAGTTTAGTATTTTTATTACTTAGATTAATATAATAGATTAGTTATACTATTTAAAATTATAATAAGAGAAGGAATTTTGCGATATTGGGGGTATTAGAAACCTTATACTTAAAGTACCCCCTAGTAAATAAGAAGTATCTAAATAACTTAAAAATAGTACTACTCTTCTTACTATAGGGGTAGAGGTTTAATAAGAGTAATAAGGTTATTTAGAAAACTTCTTATAAGATATAAATAAAGTATTAACAGTATTATTTAAAAAGCTAGCCTATAGGTAAAGCCCTTAAGGCTAGAGAAATATATTAGGAATAATACATTTAAGTAATAGAGTTTTCGCTAGAAGAAACTTTAGCTATAGTATTATCCCTATAGGCCTCGTTTTACTTAAACTGCTTAAAATAGGATTTTATATATTACGCTTAGCTACGTTTAGTTATATATAATATACACTAGATTTTGCCCCCTAATTACATGCAATAATTAGTATTATATAACTATAATCTTATAATAAGTAACTTATAAGGATATATTTTATAGTTTATATAAAGAGCTGGGATAGCTAGGATTAGATTACTAATAGTAGCTTAAAGCTACTATATAATAAAAAGTTTCTTATAACTACTACTAGTTAGCTTACTAAGTTAAAGTTTTATAATTTATAGAAACTTACTTTTTACTATTAATTCTTTCCTTACTAAGATTTTAGCTATATAAATTCATAATTCTTTAACTTCTACTTCCTAGAGGGGTAGAGCCGGGATTTTAGTAATAGCTCTATTATAATAAATAGCTAGTAAAAATATAACGCTAATACTAGAAATAATAATACCCGAAATTACAGCTACTAAACCTAGCATTACAGGTAAATATATAATAATTACGTTACTTGAATATAAAGCAACTATAGTAGTACTTATATATCTTTTTAAACAATAGTCCTCCTTTATAGAGATAATATGAGCTAAGCCTTCTAATAGCGAATATATAGCAACCCCTATGCTATCAACTTATAAAATAACTATTAATTATAAGGATTACTCTAGGTTTCCTAGTTACTTTTATAATTTCTTTTATATGAGTACTATTTTGTATAAACTCGAGGATTAGTTAATAGCGATTTCAGATACTTATATATTATAGCAATAGGTTTTAGAAGCCTAAAAGATTTATTAAATTATAATAAGACTTTCTTATAGTCTCTAGGCTTTATACCGTAATTACTAATATACTTTCTATAACTTTACCTAAGCTAACTTTATAGTATTCATTTACTAATTATAAACTAATTTTATACTATAAAAGCTATACTTCTATGATATACTATATATATTTCAGTATAAAGGTTAATTCTTACTAAAGGTTTATACTAAATAGTTAGCTATTTATAAAGTCATAAGTATTAAATCTTTAGAAATATCGAGGCTATATACTTTTACTTTCTTTTTTTACTATAAGTAAAGTTATAAAGGTATTTATAGTACTAGAAGTTTAATAATTCGTAACTTAAAGTAGTAGTCCTAGTAGCTAAGTATTTATAAGAGATATTATAGTTTTATAAGGAAGGTTTTAATAGTATTAGGAATATTACTACTAAAGGGTTAATACTGAAATATTATAGGAAGATTAATACTTCAGAAACCTTCCTAGTAAAAAGGTTATATTTTAAGGAAGACTTTTTATATGAAAAGTATAGTAAGTTAAGCTATACTATAGCTACTTATTACTATAATGAATTCTATATATTCTACTAGAAACCAAGCTACCCTATAAGGGTTTAGTACAATATTTCGCTAAAAGCTTACTAAAAAGCCCCTAGAGCTTTATTAAGCCTAGGGCTATACTATATAGAAAGAATACTTCAGAAGGCAAATAGCTTACCGGCGAATATATACTAATACCTTAGTAGCCTAATTAGCTATAAGAAGTTTTATATACTTAATTAGTAATAAGATACCTTATAGGTAGTTTCGCTATATATAGGAAAGGGTTAGATACTTTAGCTAAATCTAAAAATATCTAGTTAATATACTAAAAAAGTTAGATACTTTAGTTTAGCTTAAAAATTTCAAGTTCATATACTGAATTTTTGTTAACGGGTAGGAAGCGTTGTTAGCTTAATATAGTAATAAGAGCCTTATATATTAATAAATATATAAGAAGACCTTACATGTTAATATACGTATGGGAAAACCCTTATATGTTAATATATATATAGGAAAACCTTTTTTATTCTCGTAATTACTAATAGTCGGCGAATAGCTAGTGAAGCTATTTTCAAAAAGTAGTTATATGGTATTTATAGGTTTTGGGGCTTAAAGCTTATAGAGAGGAAGATAGTTATAAAGATATACTCTATAGCTTATATAGAGAACTAGGATAGCTAGGATCGGATTGCTAATAGTAGTTTGAGGCTTCTATAAAATAAAAAGGTTCTTATAACTACTACTAGTTAGTTTACTAAGTTAAAGTCTTATAACTTATAGAGACCTACCTTTTACTATTATTCCTTCCCTTACTAGGCTTTTAGCTATATACCCTTATAGAGACCTACCTTTTACTATTATTCCTTCCCTTACTAGGCTTTTAGCTATATACTTTTATATAACTATTATAGATATAAGCTTATACTTACTTTCTCTTTATATATATACCTTTTATATTTATTAGCTATCATGTTAACTAACCGTATTATTACTACTTAAAGCTTTCTCTATTTAAATGGTTCTTTAGAACTAGTATTATATATTAAGTATATAAAGTAAAAACCGACTACTACGTATAGCTTCTTTTACAAGATTCCTAAGAAGTATATAACTTTAAATTAATTAAAGATTTTTAATATAACTATAATCTTGACCTATTTGACGTAGTAATTTAACGTCTAGTTAGCTTTTACTGTTTTATAGTAAGAATAGTAGGTTCGAATCTGTTATACGTAATTAGGGAGTAAAATCTGGTATATATTATGTATAACTAAACATAGCTAAATATACCGCGTAAAGCTCTATTTCGAGTAATTTAAGTAAAACGAGGCTTAGTAGAGACGGCGTTATAGTTAAGGTTTCTTCTAGCGAAAACGCTATTATTTAAATATATTATTCCTAATATACTTTTCTAGCCTTAAGAGTTTTACCTATGAGCTAATTTTTCGAATAATACTATTAATACTCTATTTATATCTTATAAGAAATATTCTAAATAACCTTATTACTTTTATTAAACTTCTATTTTTATAATGAGAAGAGTACTACTATTTTTAGGTTATTTAAGTATTTCTTATTTACTAGGGGGTATTTTAGGTATAGTACTTCCAGTATTCCTAATATCTTAAAGTTCCTCTTTATATTATAACTTTAGGTAATTTAACTAGTCTATTATATTAATTTAAGTAATAAAAATACTAAATTAGTAATTTCGGAGAAGTTTTATAAAGCTATTAGCTATAAGGTCCCCTAAAAATATATATTTAATCTTAAAATACTTTTATTAAGCTTTTTAGTATAACTAGTAATTATAGATATTAATATATTTTGATTTTATATATAGTTAAACTATTTTAGTTCTTATAAAACGTATTATTTACTAGTTATTATACTAGATTTAGATAGTTAGGTAAAGTTAATATATTTTATTTTTATTAAATATATTTATTATAAGGTTAAATCGGAGTATAGTAACTAGGTAACTAGTAAAAACAGCTTTTTAAGTAACTTAGGATAGTATTAAAAGTTCTACCTTTATTATTAAAATAGTAATAGTATTTTATTTATTAGTTTATTATACTATTAAACCTCTAAAAAGAGATATATAGTATATATTTATAAACTTCTTTTAGTATTACTATTATTTATAAAACTAGTATTTATAGTAATAATAAAACTATTAAATAGATTACTAGCCTTATAGTTAAACTTAAGGTAGAAGCTTTTTATCTTACTAAAATATTATATTTTTCATTTAGTTTTAATATAGTAATTATCTAAGGAATTGTAGTTAAAATACGATACTTAGTTTACTATATAAGTAATATCTAGTCTTATTATAACTATAATATAATTAATAAAACTAATATCTTATTAGTAGTATTTAATTTCTATATAAGAGATTTAATTATATTATAGGAAAAGTTAACTAGGTTTTAAAAAGATTTCGAATTATTTAATATATTATATATATTTTATAAAATACTTAAGGAGTTTTTCGATATATATTACTTATACGAACTATACCTATTATCCTATTTCATCTTAAATAACTTTAATACTAAGAAACTATTATAAGTTTTTATTTCTCTCGAAATAGTACTTCTTTTAAAAGTCTACTAATAATATAAGTATTTTAGATATATCTTTTAAGGGGAAAGAAAATATATAATTATCAATATAGAACAAGAAAATAATATACTTTTTAAGCTAGTTATAAAGTTCTCCTATAATAAATTTAAAACTAAAATACTCGAGACCTATTTCTAAATAGTATTACTAGAAATAAAGGGATTTCTAAAAGCTATATAGTACTTTATTTAAGTAATAAATCTTATTTTATATTCGATAATTTAGTAATATCTCTATATAGATAACTTTATTAAGTATTATATATATAAATATATTAATTATATCATATTAGAGTAGTTCGAGATTAAAATAGTTAGTAATTACCATAAAAGTTCAAAATAATATATTTACTAGAGTTACTATATAGGTCTTATAGTTATCTCGTAGTTATTAATCTCTATAAATAACTAGGTAAACCTTAAATTTTAGGAAATACTTATATTTATTAAGTTTATAAATGCAAATTTAGTAATATTCTAAAATCGTTAAGTTTCTTATAAGAGTTTTATTAACCTTATTCTAGGAGTAAGATTCAATATAACTCTTAAGATAAACTCTTTCAATTATTATTATTATTTTAGTATATAAATAAATAAGTACTACTAAGTAAGATATAGGTAATAGTAATANATAGTAATAGTTTCTACTATAAACCTCTTAGAGTAAAAACTTCTATTTCCCTATATTTTAAATATTCTCTAATATCTAATTTACCCTATAATTAAAATCTATTATTAGAAGTCCTAATATCCATATTTTAGAATCCTTAAAAAAGTTAAATTTCTAGGATCTTTTCTAGTTAATTATTTATATAATTCTATAGTTATAAATAGCACCATTTTAAAATATCTTAAAATAACTAAAATGTATTAGCTAAAAAAGTAGTTTAAAATAGAAATCTCCTAGTTATTGTAGTATAGTATTTTATTTATCCTTTATATTTAACCTTCTCTAGGAATACCTAAATTCCCTACCCTCTAATAATCTTATCTATATAAATAAAATTATAAAAGAATATAATAAGTAATTCTAGAAAGGTTATTAATACGAACTTTATAGTTTTAAATATTTTATAAAGTTTAGGAATAGCTATTATATAGATACGAGACCTCGAACTATTATAGCTACTTCTTATTATATTAATTACCTCATTAGGCTTTTTACTTAAGCTTAAATAAATAACTTAACTAATTTTAAATAGCTCTA
The DNA here is from genome assembly GCA_004367215.1 of Colletotrichum trifolii. Lineage (NCBI taxonomy): Eukaryota > Fungi > Ascomycota > Sordariomycetes > Glomerellales > Glomerellaceae > Colletotrichum > Colletotrichum trifolii. The sequence continues at coordinate 7,330 of RYZW01002542.1, forward strand.
CTATAGTTACTTACTCTTATAACTATTAAGTAACTTTATTAGAATTAAACTATTTAAAATTATTTTATAGAAAACCTAAACTTCTATTAAAAAGATATTTTATTAAAAGAAATATTATAAGTTATAATAACCTTATATTAGAGTAAGTTTTATATTTAACACTAGTTAGTTAAAGTATACCTAGCTACAAGGCTAATAAAAATATACTTTGTAAAGTAAGCTACCTAGTTATGTTTTAATTTCCTATCTATAGAAAGAATAAAGTATTCATAGTTATAAGTATAAAAGTAAGCTAAATATAATTTTATAGTATTATTTTTTCAAGTAGTTTCGTAGAGTTTCTGGTATAGTATTTACTAGTTTAAAAAGTATATTAGTATTTAGTTATAAAGAAATACTATAGCTTAGAGGGTTTTAGGCTAGAGATTATAATATAGCTTATTCTTTTACCTTGTTACTCTTATATAAGATTTAATAGTTATTCTAATATATTTGTTATTTCTGTTTTAGCCTTATATATAAAGAGTAGATAACTTGAGGTATATACCTCGAGAAGTAAAATCTAATTTTAATTTTTTATACTTAAGGATTTCGTTATTATATTTAAAAANAACTTGAAATATATACTTCGAGAAATAAAATCTAACTTTAATTTCTTATACTTAAAAACCTTATTATTTTACTTAAAAACCTTAATATTAATATTATACTAGTATTGAAAAATATTATAAACCTTTTAAATACTTCTATTAGTATAGTTCTAATATAGTGAATAAAATAAAAATCCTAGAAATAATTAGTAGTCTAATCTATAAATATTAAAGTAGAAATATAACTATTATAGTCCTAGTAATAGGGGTAAAAGTTAAAAGTAATATATTTTTTAAAAGTAATATATAAAGTATTTTCGTATTCTATATAATTAATCTTTCATTTAGTTTTACTAATACTATATACTTTATATATTTCCTAAATAAACTAGTAATTATTATACTTTAAATAACTATTAGTAATCTAAATACTTTATATAGTAGAAATAAAGTAATTTAACAACCTTTTACTAAGATATTCTAAATATTAGTATTAGAATTATTTATTACTTTTTAGGAGTTTTTAAATAGTATTTATAATATATTACTAGTATTAGTAATATCTAGGAGAAAGCCTATATTATATTAATTATATAGCTAAAATAGTTGATTTCTCGTGAGATATATAATACTCAAAAACTTATTAGTTATATTAAATATTAATAACTATAATTTTAGAGTAATTACTCTTCTATAGTTAAAATAAATAATTTAGCCTAATATCTTACTAGTACTTTTATTTCTATAACTACTAAAAAAAGATAAAGTTTATAATTAGAATAGTATAAAAAGTAATATTATAGAGATATAACTTAACTTTTTTATTATCTATAATTTAAATAAAGATCTTAGTATTTCTATAGCTTTTAATTAATATAAACTTTATATTATTTTAAATATAGTTTCTTACTAGAACTCTTTAAAAAACTATAAAGTACTTAATATCCCAGCAAATATAAACTAAAATACCTAAATTAAAGATAAAAAAGTCTTAGAAGAAATATTACTAAAACTTTTCTTTATAATATATTTACTATATAGTATTATAGCTAATTTAGCTAGAAAGCTAACTATATAGTTACTATTATCTAAAATTCTAAATTTTTCTCGAGAAATCTAAATCTAAAATAAGTAACTATTCGACTTTCTTTTTAGTTAAAATATTTAATATTTAACCTTTATAAGTCAACTGAGGGTATATATAATAACAATATACTAATAAATAATTTAAACTATATTTTAGAAAGTATAAAAGCTTATCTAAACCCTAGAAATATTTCTTATTATTTTAAATATTTAAGATAATTATAAAGGTTTTAGTTAAAATATTAAAAATACTATATCCTATTTTACTATAATAGAGAAACTTAGGAAAATACTATATAGCTTCTATAATAGCTAAGATAACTTTATCTAGAAATATGAAATCTAAATAACTATAAATTATAAGTATATAGTTTTATATATAAACTTTAATAAATAAATAAACTAGTAAAATTATAAAAACATAAACTTATAATACTCTAGTAATAAATAAAATATAATTAACTATTTAAGTTTTATATATAGTATTTTACTATTTCTAAAACTATATTTTAGTTATTATTTTTATAGTAAAATATTTAAATCTTAGGGACTAAAATACTTTATAGTATATTATAATAGTATTTTNTAAAATATTTAAATCTTAGGGACTAAAATATCTTATAGTATATTATAATAGTATTTTAGAAATATAGATTATCTATAATACTAAAGTAATTATAGAAATTTATAACTTAAATAACTATATCCTCTTCTATTTAGTAATACTAGTATTATAATATTTTACTCATATGTTTAAAAATCTAATTTATTAAATAAATTTAGTTTGAAGATTTATATTAGTAATTTTAAGTTTTTAAAATATAGAAATTATAGAGAGTTATATAAGTTTTTAGACCTTTATCTATAAGATCTATAATATCCCTTATATAAACTTCTTTAATAATGTCTAATAGAAATTATTAATCTTCTTTATAATTAATTTTTCTAAGAATAAGAAACTCAAGAATAACTAATTTAAATATCTTATAAACTTATTAATATTATTTAGTTTTTAGAAAATTACTTAAGAATACTTTTTAAAAAAGCTTTAGATAGAAGCTTTAGTGAATTATTATATATATACCCTCAGTTGACTTATAAGGGTTAAGTATTAAATATTTTAACTAAAAAGAAAGTCGAATAGCTACTTACTTTAGATTTAGATTTCTCGAGAAAAATTTAGAATTTTAGATAATAGTAACTATATAGTTAGCTTTCTAGCTAAATTAGCTATAATACTATATAGTAAATATATTATAAAGAAAAGTTTTAGTAATATTTCTTCTAAGACTTTTTTATCTTTAATTTAGGTATTTTAGTTTATATTTGCTGGGATATTAAGTATTTTATAGTTTTTTAAGGAGTTCTAGTAAGAAATTATTCCTATAAATTATAAGTTTTAGCTTCTATCTAAAAAGTATTATACTAAATAAGCTACTAATTAGTACTTTTTAGAACTCAAAAAAAGTAATTTTAATAAATATCTTAATAGTTAAAATATATAGATTTAGTATAATATATACCTTTTAGCCTAGTAGTTCTTGAGTATTATAAAACTCTTAATTATTATATATAATCAAAAAGTAAAATCTAGTATATATTATACATAACTAAATATAGCTAAGTATACTATATAAAGCTCTATTTTAAGTATTTTAAGTAAAACGAGGCTTAGTAGAGATAGTGCTGCGGCTAAGGTTTCTTCTAGCGAAAACTCTACCGCTCGAGCGCGTTATTCCTAACAGCTAAAGAAAAGTCCCTAGAGCTAAGTAGAGCCTAAGGCTATATAGTACAGCAAAAGTGCCCTAGAAAACAGGTAACCTATAAGGGCTTACTACGAATACCTCGCCGAGGACTCGCCAAAAGTCTCCAAAGCTAAGTAAAGCCTAAAGCTATACAGTATCATAAAAGTACCTTACAAAAGTTTACTACAAGTACCTCACTAAAAGCTTACTAAAAAGTCGCTAGAGCTATAATAAGCCTAGTATAAATAATAGCCTTATATACCTAATTAGTAATAAGATACCTTAGTAGTCTAATTAGTTACGAGAAACCTTATAGAAAGTATTACTATATATAGGAAAAGGTTAGATACTTTAGGTTTAACCCTAAAAATCCCGGTTAATATACTAAAACCTCGCTAACAAGCAGGAGACCTTATAAGTTAATATACCCACGGGAAATACTATTAGCTTAATATAGTAACAAGAACCTCATACGTTAATATATATATATAGGATAAATAACCCTTATATATTAATACACGTATAGGATAACCCTCATATATTAATACATATATAGGAGAAACGACTCTTATACGATAATATATATATAGGATAAACTCTTTTATCTTTATATAATCGCTAAATAATCGGCGAATAACCAGTAAAACTATTCTTAAAAGAAAAGTAACTATATAGCATCTATATACCTTGGGGCTTAAAGCTTATAAAGGGGGGGATAATTATAAAGATATACCCTATAGCCTATATAGAGAGCTGGGATAGCTAGGAATATATATAGATTACGTAATATAGTAGCCTTAAGCTACTATAGGATAAAAGCTTTCTTATTACTATTACTAATTAGCCAACTAAGTTGAAATCTTATAATTTATAGAGACTTACTTTTTACTATTCCTCTTTCCTTTATTAAGCCTTTAGCTATTCCCTTACAATTCTCTAAATATAAAGTTATTAATATATTGAATCTACTAAATATTATATTAGATATTCCAATAAATATCTTTTTAATAGTTTATATTAATTTTATTAAAGAAAGGCTAATAGCTCGCTTTCTACTATAACTATTAGTAGATATATTATCCCCTAAAATACAACTTTAGTTTTCCTACCCCCCTACTAACTACTATAACTAGCTCTTATTTAATCTAGGGCTAAACCCCTTATAGTTATAACTAGTATACTTACTTCATATTAATCTTTTTTTAATAATAAATAACTAATACCTCTTTCTATAATAACTTTATATTATATATAATTAGGGG
>RYZW01002545.1:0-11991 GCA_004367215.1 Colletotrichum trifolii
ATAGGGAAATAGTTTTAAGTAACCTCTTCTATTATTTCTACTAATCCTAAGAATATTACTTATAGATCTATAAAATTAAGAAATACTCTAAATTATTTAAATTTTACCTAAATTAGATTCTTTATAAATCTATTTACTAGTATTATATCTATAAATATATAGATTACTTTAAAATTACTTTTTAAGTATTCCTAGTAAAACTATATCTATTAAATATCTATATATTAAAATCTAATAAATAAGTATTTATTATCTAAGATTACTAATCTAATTATCTAATAATTATTATAATAAATTCTCTAAATATCTCCTAGGTTAAGTTTAATATCTCAAAATAATCTCTTTAATATTATAACTTCTTTTAAGGTATATTCTAAACTAAGAAATTCTATTTTAATTATTAATATAATTATAATATTCTATTAAGTAGCTTTTTATTAAATTAGTCTTCTAAATAGAAAGATAATATAGCTATAAATTAATCTTTAAATTTTTCTATAATTTACAAATAAAGTATTTCTAGTAATTAAAAAAGTTTAAAATATCTTATTAATATTCCCTAAATTTCTAAATTATAATACTAGGAATCTTATCCTATAGAAATACTAAATTATATAATTTATAGTATTAATATATATTTAAGAAAGATTTGTGAAATATTTTAAAAGTAGAGAATATATAAATAAGATATCTAGTTATACTATAATAGAAATATAAAGAATTAAACTAACTTTTATCTAATACTTATAAATCTCTTTTAATATAGTTTTACTAGGATTTATTATAAAAATTACTACTAGAAATAGTATTATTAGAGTTAAGCTATAATCGAGATTAAAATACTTAGTAATCTTAGTAATATATATATCGTAAACTAAGTAAATCTTATAATACTTATAATCCTAAACTACTTAAACCCCTAAGAAATATTTAATANTTAAAATACTTAGTAATCTTAGTAATATATATATTATAAACTAAGTAAATCTTATAATACTTATAATCCTAAACTATTTAAACCCCTAAGAAATATTTAATAAAACTTTATTTTTTAAGTTTATAAGTACTTTTAATACTTTTAATAATTTGAAGAGTTTTCTTTTTAGTTAACTTATAATATATAACAAGAATATTATCTATATAGAATAGGAAAAAATTAGTTAAACTTTTATTTTTAAATAAACAAAGTTTTTCTAAGTATAATTTAAATCCTAATAACTTAAAAATAGTATAAAAAGTTTTATACTAAAGAATAGGTATATCTTAAAATCTATAAAAAATATATTTAAGTTTAGCTTAATACTTTATAACTTTAAATTTATCTAGTAACTTAATAGTTATTAGAAATCTATTAAAATCCCTTATAATATTAAGAAATATATTAATAATATTAAACTAGTAAACCTCGAGGTTAAATTATATTATAATTACTATAATTACTTGAAATATTTAAACAGCTAGGGTTACTATATATATAGTCTATAATAAATTAATTAACTATATATCCCTCTATATATAAATCCTTACCTTATACTATTCTAGAAAACTATTTATATTTATTTTATAGATAAAAACTTATTTAAGAAAAAGAAACTTACTTTAAATATCCTAATAATCTATTTCTCACTAAATACCTTTCTCTTTTAACTTTATAATTTAAGTTTTTATTATGTTAATAAAAGATATTTATAATAGCTCTAATAAGTTAGTAATATCTTTCTAAGTCTTTAGAAATACTACTAGTTAATTAAAATATATTTAAATTTTAGTAGAAAGATTTTTCTTCTTTAATACTATATTTTAAATAATAAGGAAAATTATTAAGAAGTTAAAACTAGCCCTATCTAACCCCTACTACTAATTAAATAAATAAATACTAGTAAAACTATCCTATTTATACTCTATAAAATATAAAATATTACTATTATATTCTTTTATAAATACTATATAATTACTAATAGTAATTTCTAGTTCTAATTAATACTATTATTTACTCTTATATTATTAGCCTAGTTCCTAAATAGTTATAAATCCTAACCTAATTAGTTAAAATCTAGAGTTATATTTTAATCTACTTTGAATTATCTAAACTAAAGTCTTAAAATAGTTACTTCTATTCTTAAACAAAATAAATATCTTTTCTTAATTAACTAGATCTTTTATTTTAAATATACTATTTAGTTCTCTAATTATTAGTATACTTCTTAAATTCTAATTCTTACTTAAAATTATTATATCTAATTATTCTTAATTAGAAACCTAAATTACCTTTATTAATTTAAGTATTAGTTTAGGTATTATTAAACTTCTTTTACTAGTTTTAGAAATTAATTCTAAGTTTAACTTAATATCTTAAGCTACTTCTAGTATTAATAAGATAACTAATAGAAGAGAAATCTTTTTATTAAGTATTCTTATTATTCTAAAATCTCTAAATATCTTAAAAATAAAATCTTCTTCTTTTTTAGTAATTAACTTAACTAGTAGTTTTATAACCTCTTTTATAAACATTCTATATAAATCCTATTTTAAATAAAATCTTATCTTATTAAATTTAATATTTTAAGTAATAATAACTTTTTAAAAAATAGGGATCTAGATCTTATATAAGTTATAAGTATTTAGAATATAACTTACTAAATATCTAATATATCTTTTTATTTTAATTTTGAATAACCTTTTTAAAATATTTTATTTATAATATTTCTTAAATAGGTATATTTAATAACTATAAATATAAATCTATCCCTAGTAAAGTCGTAAGTCTCAATAAAGGTTTAAAGTATACTCTAGTACTTACTAATGAAAATACTACTTATACTAAGTTGTTTTAATTTTATATAGTAATTTCTAGTTATTTTAAATATTTAAGAAAATATTATATAATATAGCTACTACTTAAATTAACTCTATTTATAGTTTAAGTAGTAGTTTTATAGTTTTTTATATTTTTATATTTTAAGTAATTAGTTCTTTTCTAATATACTTACTTACTCTAACTAGTTTTTTAGTATAAAAAAGAAATAGTTTAAGATGAATCTCTTATTCTATTATTTATTTCTAGTAATTAGTTTTTCTATTAATTGTTATTACTATTTTCTTAATATTTTATTAAATCTTATAAATTAAAAAGTTTCTCTATTCTTTTACCTATCCCTTAAATATTAATAATACTCGAAAGGCTAAATTATAAGTTTTATTAAATAATATAAATAAAAAGAGAAAGCTTAAAAATTTATTTTTAATAATAAGAACTTAAGAGTTACTTATATATATATTAGGAAAATTGAATAGATCCTAAATAATATAATAAGATAAGTAAACTAAATATAATTCTAAAGTTTATCTAGAGATAATCTATTAAGAATAAGCTATTATATAATATAAGTAATCTAATTATTTTAATCCTATAATCTTTACCCCTTAAGTATTAAAAATTAAATACTTAAAAATAATCTATCCTAGATATTTTACTAAAAAATATTATATATAAGTATTATTAGACTTTAATTCTAGGAGAACTATTTTAAAGTATAGTTAAGAGAATAAAATACTTAGTAATTCTAAGATAATACTAGAAATACTTAAATAGACTATAGAATAATTCAAAATAAACTTATATTTAAGGAAAATAAAGTTATACTTTCTAAATAACTATTTTATAATAATAGAATATTTAATTAGGCTAAACCTAAGGATATAGTTTAGTTTTATATACTAGATTTTAGTCTTATCAAGAAATAAAGCTTCTAAGATAATATTAATATAGAAGTTTTTAATATAGGTAATATTATCTAATATTAAATTAAGTATATTCTTCCTTTTTAAACTATTAAGGATATTCTTTATAATCCTTTTACTTTATCTAATTATAAGAAAATTAGCTAGAATATATTAAACTAAATCTATTCTTTTACTAAACTTAAAAGATCTTTTCTTAAAGAGGTTTATTAAATTAGTAATATAGATTATTTTATAACTATTAAAAATAGTATTCCTTAAAAGTATATAAAGTCTTCAAGTAGTTAAGAAAACCCCTAGGGGAATTTTAAATAACTTTTTAAAGAGAATAGGATTAATACTAATATATCTTAAGTTAGAAAAGTAGCTATTACTAGACTTACTAGTTAAGAAAACTAATTTAGTTTTTATAGTATCTAAAAGAGGTTCTTTAGCCTTATTAATATACCTCTTAGTATTTAACTAACCTTTTTTAGCTAGTTTCTATTATAGAATATAAAACTTAGAGTTATTTACTTTATTTATAATACTATTTTAAATAGTAATAGATATCTAAATATTAGGGGATCTAGTATATAAACTAGTAATAGTATATTTAATATACTTGTAATCTTCTAAAAAGTATAGGTAATTCTTATAATTATACAGGTATTTCAGTTTAGTTTAAGTTATATCTAACTTTCCCGTAGGAGTAGCTAAGATAGCTGGTATTTTATTATAGCTTTTTAATAAACTCTCTTTAGTAAAAGATAAAATAATAAAGATTTCTCTATATTTAGCTAAAATCTTAACTTTAAGGTTTAGAATTTCTCTTAAGATAATATCCTAATACTAAATTATAGCCTAACTAGGTAAAATATATTAAATGAATATTTTAAACTATTTTTTAATTATAAGAGTTCCCTAGATTTCTAGGATATTATACATAACTATTTAGAAATAAATAGTATATTACTTATTATACTATACTAAATTAGAGATATTCGAATTAGTTTTCTCGAGGACTTTCTAATATTTAACTCTAATTTATTATTATATAACTAAATTATTCTAGGTATATTAATATTTTAGAGTTTTTGAGAAAACTTAAAAGGATACATTATTTTTATTAAGAAGTTCTATTTAAGTAAATATTAGAAAACTATTATTAATAGTAGTATTAATTTATATCTGAATTATATTATAATATTTCTTAGTTCTTTTATAATTAAATTCTTAAACTACTTAAAATTTAAGATTTACTAAGTAGTAGTTAAAAACCCCTAGAGTAATAAGTATATAAGAAATAGTATTTTTTAGTTTTCTTTTAAGTAATATTCTCTTATTTAAGCTATTTATTAAATTTAAGTAATTTAAATATTTTCAAGATATTAAAAATAGGTTTAGTATCTAGATTAATATATTACTATATATCTTANATTATAATATTTCTTAGTCTCTTTATAATTAAATTCTTAAACTATTTAAAACTTAAGATCTACTAAATAATAATTAAAAACCCCTAGAATAATAAATATATAAAGAATAATACCTTTAATTTTCTCTTAAGTAATATTCTCTTATTTAAACTATTTATTAAATTTAAATAATTTAAGTATTTTCAAGATATTAAAAATAGGTTTAGTATCTAGATTAATATATTACTATATATCTTAGCTAGTTATATAGAAGTAAAATATAATATACTAATAGTTAAAATTAGAGCTATTAGATAGCTTAACTATTATATCGAAGCTACTAGTAATTAAGTATACTATTTTTAAATAGTAAATTAAAGAACTAATAAAATAAATTAAAAGAAATTCCTTTTATATTTATTAATTATAAATAATTCAGAGATAATTAAATATAACTAAGCTTATAACTATAATAAATAAATAATATAGTATATAGTCTAAAAATAAGTTATTAAAAAGTATATTTTTTTCTAACTAGAATGAAGTATCTAAACATACTTAAATAGAATAGTAATATTTTATATAAGTTACTAGATTAGAGTAGTAGCTAGTAGAGTTGCACGATACCTTTAGTATTATACCTATTCTCACAAAAACTTTAGAATATTTTATAAATTTTAAGTTTATCTTAGAATAAAAACTTAATAAATAAAAGTTTTATTAGAATTTAGCTTTATTTTAAAATATTACTTAAGTTATTTTATAAAGTATTTTAATATTCTTTCTTAATAAAGCTAAGATAATATAATAGAACTAAAATTATAATATAAGCTTTCTAGTTTTTCTAGGTTAATTATAAAGATAAGGAAAAGCTTTCCCTAATATTCTCAATTTAGAATATATAAATAGAGGGGTATTAAAAGAGAGTTATATAAATAGGGGATAATTACTAGTATATTACTAGTAAATTACTAGATAGGTATATTATATTTTCAAATACTATATTACTAGTAGTATAGAACTAAGTAATTATTATGAAATTAGTATATAAAGCTTACTTAGAAATTATCTACTAAATAGTAAAGATATTCTTCTTAGAAGTTTTAATATTGGTAGTTGTATTAAAGGTCCCTGATCTATTTAAAGTCATATGCTTCTCCGGGACCTTTTAAAAATAGTTATACCTGTTACATGTAATTAGGGGGCAAAATCTGGTATCTATTGTGTATAACTAAATATAGCTAAATATAATACGCGTAGTCCTATTTTATCTAGTTAAAGTAAGGCGAGGCTTATAGAGATAGTATTACGGCTAAGAGTTCTTCTAGCGAAAACTCTATTACTTAAATATATTATTCCTAATATACTTCTCTAGCTTTAAGGGTATTACTTATAAACTAGCTTTTTAAATAATATTATTAACATTTTATTTATATTTTATAAGAAACCTTCTAAATAACTCTATTACCCTTATTAAACGTCTACTTTTATAATAGGAAGAGTAGTATTATTTTTAGGTTATTTAGGTACTTCTTATTCGATAGGGAGTACCTTAGGTATAAGGCCTCTAGTACCTCTAATATCTCGAAGTTCCTCTTCTCGCTATAACTCTAAGTATCTTAACTAGTCTATTATATTAATTTAAATAACGAATATACTAAACTAGTAACTTTAGAGAAGTTTTATAAAATTATTAGCTATAAGGTTTCCTAAAAATATATATTTAATCTTAAAATACCTTTACTAGGCNTTACTAGGCCTCTTAATATAACTAGTAGTTATAGATATCTATATACCTTAACTTTATATATAGTTAAACTATTTTAGCTATTATAAAGTATATTATTTACTAGTTATTATACTAGATTCAGATAGCTAGGCGAGGCTTATATACTTTACTTTTACTAAATATATTTATCGTGAGGTTTACTTGAAATATAATAATAAGGTAACTAGTAAAGATTACTTCTTAAGTAGCTTAAAATAGTATTAAAAACTCTATTTTAATTATTAAAATAGTAATAATATCCTATTTATTAACTCACTATACTATTAAGCTTCTAAAGAAATATATAGTATATACTTAAGAGTTTTTCTTAATTATTACTATTATCCGCGAAGCTAGTATCTATAGTAATAATAAAGCTATCAAATAGATTATTAGTTTTATAGTTAAACTTGAAATAGAAATTCTTTATCTCGTTAAAGTATTATATTATTTATTTGACTTTAATATAATAGTTATCTAAAGGGCTTTAGTTAAAATACAATAATTAGCTTACTATATAGGTAATATCTAGTCTTATTATAATTATAGTAAAATTAATAAAGCTAATATCTTATTAATAATGCTTAGTTTCTATATAAGAAACTTAATTATATTATAAGAAGAGTTCGTTAGGTTGTAGAAGAGTTTCGAATTATTTAATATATTTTATATATTTTATAAGATACTTAAGGAGCTTTTTAATATATACTACTTACGAGAACTATAGCTATTATGCTATTCAATTTCAAATAATCTTAATACTAAGAAACTACTATAGGTTTTTATTTCTTTTAAAATAGTATTTTTTTTAAAAGGTTTACTATTAATATAAATATTTTAGATATATTTTTCAGGGGAAGGAGAGTATATAATTATAAATATAGAAGAAGAAGATAATATACCTCTTAAATTAGTAATAAAGCTTTCCTATAATAGGTTTAAAGCTAAAGTACTTAAAGCTTACTTCTGAGTAGTATTACTAGAAGAAGGGAAATCTCGAAAAGCTATATAGTACTTTATTTAAGTAATAGATCTTACCTAGTATTTAATAACCTAGTAATATCTCTATATAAATAACCTCGTCGAATATTATATATATATAAGTATTAACTATATTATATTAGAATAGTTCAAAATTAAAGTAGTTAGTAATTACTATAATAGTTCGAAATAATATATTTATTAGAATTAATATATAGGTTTTATAGTTATCTTATAACTATTAATTTCTACGAAGCACTAAATAAGCTTTGATTTTTAGGAAATACTTATACTTATTAAGCTGATAAGTATAAACTTAGTAATACTTTAAAATCTTTAAGTTTCTTATAAAAGCCCTATTAATTTTATTCTAGGAATAAGATTTAATATAATTCCTGAGATAAGTTCTTTTAGTTATTATTATAGTTTTAATATATAGATAAGTCAGTACTACTAAGTAAAATATAAGTAATAATAATAGTTTCTATTATAAAATTCCTAGAATAAGAATTTCTATTCACCTATATTTTAAATACTTTTTAATATTTTATTTACTTTATAACTAAAATTTATTATTAAGAATCTTAATATTTATATTTTAAAATCTTTAAAAAAGTTAAAATTCTAAGACTTTTTCTAGTTAATTATTTATATAACTCTATAGTTATAAATAAGAATATTTCAGACTATTTTAAAATAACTAAAAAGTATTAGCTAAAAAAGTAGTTTTAAATAAAGANTATATAAACTATAAAGTATATCCTTATAATTATCCCCCCCTCTAAAAACCTTAGGCCCCAAAACCTATAAATGCTATATAGCTACTTTTTGAAAATATTTTCGGGAATAGTTCTGCCGGATATTTACCGACTATTTAGTAATTGACAAGAAAAGGATTTATCTTATACATATATTAACGGATAAGAATCGTTTATCTTATATATATATTAATATATAAAAGTTATCCTATGTATATATTAACATATAAGGGTTATTTATCCTATATATATATTAACGTATAAAGCTCCTATTACTATATTAAGCGAATAGTACTTCCTATAGGTATATTAACCTACGAGGTTTCTAGTATATTAACCGGGATCTTTAAAGCTAAACCTAAGGCGTCTGACTTCTTCGGTATATTAACTAGGATTTTTAAAGCTAAACCTAGGGTATCTAACCCTTTCCTATACTAGTAATACTTCCGCGGGGCTTCCTATTACTAATTAGGTATATAGGGCTTCTCGTAGTTAATCAGACTACTAAGGTATCGGTATATATTTACTAGTAAGCTCTTCTAGGCTTTCTTATTACGCTATATAGCCCTAGGCTTATTATAGCTCTATAGACCCTCGGCAAGTCCTCGGCGAAGTACTTATAGTAAACATACTAGTAAGCTACTTACCTATCCTAGGTTTAATATAACTTCTCTAGGGACTTCTTAGTAAACCTTCAATAAGGCACTTATAGTAAATACTTATAAAGTATTTCTATTATACTATAGTTTTCTAATTCTAAACTTATTATAGCTCTAAGAATTCTTCAGTAAACTTTTAATAAAACGTTTATAGTAAACCTTTATAAAGTAGCCTAATCTCTAGCAAAATATATAGAATTTATTATAGTAATAAATAGTTATAGTATAGCTTAACTTGCTATATACTTTATATAAGGGGTAGCCTTTAGGGCACTTATACTCTTCTAAGTATAGCTTTTTCATTATCTCTTTATAGTATTCAGCCGCTAACCCCTTAGCAGTAGCGCTCCTAATACTACTAATAAATACTCCCTAGGAGCCTTAAAAAGATCCCTAGAAAATTTCCTAGAAATACTTAGCTATTAAAACTACTACCCTAAGTACTTAGTTATCGAACTTCTAGTACTATAAGTACTATTATAGCTTAACCTCAAGGTAATAGAAGAACACAAAAGTATAAAGCCTCGAAACCTCTAGCTTAGGGGTACTTAAAGCTCTATAAATAGCTAACTATTCGGCGTAAAACTTTAGTAGGGACTAGCTTTTATATTAAAGTGTATAAAGTATACTATATAGGTATAACTCTTATAGAATCAGGTTAGTTAATAAATAGCAAGTAAATGTTGTAAAGTTGGCTTATATAGGGTTGTATAAAGTATATTAGTAATTATACTACTACGTCTAGAGAGTATAGGAGAGTTTCGATATAGCTTATTAAATCTTTTAAACCTCTGAGGCCTATAGCTATAATATATAGGTATCTAAAATCGCTATTAACTAATCCTCAATTTCATATAGGGTAGTATTTTTATAAAAGAAACTATATAGGTAACTAGGGGGCCTCGAGTAATCCCTATAATTAATAGTTTTAGGAATCGACGGTATAAGGGTTACTATAAGTTCGCTACTAGATAGCCGAGCCGATATTATCTCTATAAAAGAAAACTATTATTCGAGGAGGTATATAAGTNATCTAAATTAATAATAGTTATAAATATTATACAGTAATTAGTAAAGAGTTTATAAAATAGTAGAACTTTATATTAATTATATTACTATAACTATACTAGTTAAGTATTATCCTAAGTATTAACTAAGAAATATATATTACTAAGATAGCTAAAGTATAGATTCATTTTAATAGGTAGGTATTTAAAGCTCTATTCTATTTAATCCCGGGAATAGTATTATAAGGGTATTGGCTAAAGGCCTAGTAAAGGAAGGAATAAATAGTAAGAAGTAGGTCTCCGTAAGTTATAAGACTTCAACTTAGTAGGCTAACTAGTAGTAGCTATAAGAGGGCTTTTATCCTATAGTAGCCTGAGGCTACTATATTACGTGATCTATATCTATTCCTAGCTATCCCGGCTCTCTATATAAGCTATGGGGTATATCCTTACAGAAGAGCTTAGATACTATTCTAGGTATAAAGTAAAAGTAACTAAATTTATTAGTATATTATACTATTAGGCTTCTGAAGAGATATATAATATATACTTAAAAACTCTTTTAATTATTACTATTATCCGTAAAGCTAGTATTTATAGTAATAATAAAGCTATTAAACAGATTACTAGCTTTATACCTAAACTTAAAGCAGAAGTTCTTTATCTCAGTAAAGTATTATATTATTTATTTAGCTTTAATATAATAGTTATCTAAAGGGTTTTAATTAAAACATAACAATTAGCTTACTATATAAGTAACATCTAGTCTTATTATAATAGTAGTATAATTAATAAAGCTAATATCTTATTAGTAACGCTTAATCTCTATATAAGAGGCTTAATTATACTATAGGGAGAATTTATTAAGTTTCACAAAAGTTTCGAATTATTTAACGTATTACGTATACTTTATAAAACACTTAAGGAGCTTTTTAATATATACTACTTATAAGAGCTATAACTATTATACTACTTAATCTTAAATAACCTTAATACTAAGGAACTACTATAAGTCTTTATTTCCCTTAAAGTAATATTTCTTTTAGAGGTTTACTAATAATATAAGTATTTTAGATATATCTTTTAAGGGGGAAAGAAATATATAATTATTAATATAGAAGAAAAAGATAATATATTTTTTAAACTAATAATAAAGCTCTCTTATAGTAAGTTTAAAACCAAAATACTTAAAACCTACTTCTAAGTAATATTACTAGAAAAGGGGGGATCTCTAAAAGCTATATAGTATTTTATTTAAATAGTAAATCTTATTTTTTACTTAATAACCTAGTAGTATCTCTATATAAATAACCTTATCAAGTACTATATATATAAATATATTAACTATATTATATTAGAGTAATTCAAGATTAAAGTAGTTAGTAATTACTATAAAGGTTTAAAATAATATATTTACTAGAGTTATTATATAAGTCTCGTAGTTATCTTATAACTACTAATTTCTATAAATAATAAANTAGAGTTATTATATAAGTCTCGTAGTTATCTTATAACTACTAATTTCTATAAATAATAAAACAAGCCTTAATTTTCAGGAGATATTTATACTTATCAAGCTTATAGGTATAAACCTAGTAATACCCCAAAACCTTTAAACCTCTTATAAAAGCTTTACTAACTTTACTCTAGGAGTAAGATTTAATATAATTCCCGAGATAA
>RYZW01002546.1:1386-11989 GCA_004367215.1 Colletotrichum trifolii
TAGTACTTTTAGGTTATTATTAATAAGCTAAGTAAATTAATAATATTTAAAGAAATAGATATTATAGAAGCTAAAGTATATACCTAGTAGTTCTTTAATTACTACTATAGGTTTTATAGGATATTATAATCTATTATTAATAATTATAGTTTAAATTAAATAAATAAATTCTAGAAGGGATTTTACTATTTAATAGGAGTAATATAACTACTTAGTACTAGTTATTATTCCTAGACTAATAAAAAAATAGAATATTAGAATCAAGAAATCTAAATTATACTATAAATATATATATACTAATCCTAAGATAACTAAAGAGACTTACTATTTATTATATAATTTATTTTATAGAATAAATATAATTTGAACATTAAAACTATACTATTCTTTATAAAGTATAATTACTATATTAATCCTATACGTACTATTAAATATATAGGAAAAATAATATCTAAAAAGGAAACTACTACTTAGTTACTAATTAAGAAGATAAAGTATATTATAGGATTTATCTAAGCTAAGCTTATAGTAGCTTAGTAGTAGAGTAAAGTTTTAGCTAATAAGTATTAGTATTTCGCGGATAAGTATTAAATAAGTAATAAAGTATAATTAAATATCTCAAACTATAAATTACTATAGCTAAATAAGAAACTAAACTAATTATACTATAATATAAAGTTACAAGAATTATTATACTATACATCGTCGAGTTAAATATACTAGGGATAGTTTACCCTAGATTCTATATTAACCTTTTCTAAAGAATAACTAATAACCCTTAACTTAGCTAAGAAGTTATTAATTTATAATTACTATTAATAATTAATAATAATAGTAAAGGAAAGTAAGAGGTTAAGAATATACTAGTAATAAAATAGTATTAGGTAAGTAAAGGGTAATAATAGTAAGCTTTTATAAAATAGAAAAGATTTATAAATACTATATAAGAAATAGTAGATATAATACAAGAAATAGAAATATTAGATTAGTATAAAATATATTTTAGGCTAATTAATACCTATAATAGAAACCCTAATAAAATAGCTTTAGTATACTACTAGTAGGGAAGGGGGTAATATTATAAATTATACTTAACTAGTTAATTCTAATTCTACTTAAATCTTAATAATTATACTTAAAGAATTAAGTACTAGTAAGCTACTAGTAAGCCCCTAGTATTACTTCTAAGTAGATTTTTCACGCTTTTCGCGAGAACTTCTCTTTTACTCCTTAGTTCTAAATAAATAGTATTTATACTCCTTATAGCTAAATTATAGCTTAAACCTAGCTTTTTACACCTCTTTCTTATTAAAATATTAAGATTAAACCTTAATATAATAATAGCTTAAATAACTTTAAATAATAATCATATAATCCTAGAAAAATATAAGCTATTTATAGATATAGATTCCTTTAAAATATTCTTTAAAGTTAACTATAATAGCTTTAAAGGAATAAACTCTGTAGTTATAAGCTTTCTATCTATTATAATATAGATTTCAATATATAGTTAAGAATAATATAACAATTTAGTAATAACCATATAATCTATTACTTTTAGAAATATCTAATTAAATATAAAGTCTAAATTAATATAAAGAATAAGAAAATCTACATAATCTTATACTAATCTATCCAATAAGAAAACTTTACTTATTAGATTTCAGATAGGTTTAATAATATATAAAGAAATATATTATAAACTTTAAAATTGACCTTAAAAACTATCCTAAATAAATTAATAATGTTTTAGAGAACCCGTTTAACGTAGTAGTTTAATATCTAGCTAGCTTTTACTATTATGGTAAGAGTAGTAGGTTCGAATCCTGCGGCGGGCAAGCGTAACTAGTAGCTACGGGCCTTCTAATTATATAAACTATATAATAACTACTACTAGCTATTAAATCTTACTACTTATTATTAATAACTAGTAATTATTAATAGCTAGTAATAGGCGTTACTGGCTAGTAGTATTAGTATTACGTAACTATGATCCTCTAAAGAATAACTATGATAGATATAGGCCTATACTTTCCCTTTATACGTACTTTCTATATTTATCAGCTATTATATTAACTAACTATATCGTTACTACTTAAGGTTTCCTCTATTTAAATAGTTCCTCAGCTTTAGTACTATCTTTAGGGTATATAAAGTAGGCAAGAGCCGACTATTGGGTATAGTTTCCTTTAAAGAGTTCCCGAGAAGTATACGACTTTAAATAGATTAAAGACCTTTAATACAACTACTAATAACCTTTTCGAGATAAATATAAAACTAAAGTTACTATTTCATATTATTTAACTTAAAGTTAAAGAAGCAATACTTATAACTAATATTTAACTAATATCTGAAAATCTTATATAAAATACCTAGCTTGTATAGTTATTTATATAAAACATATAACATTTACTATAACTAATAAGATTAGGGGACTATAATTAGTAAAACGTAGTATTTTACTTTAGTCTTTTTATTTGATAAGCAATTATACTTAACTTAATATTTTTTATATTTAAGAATAGTATTTTACTATTTAATATTTCTTCTTAACTAGTAAGGAGCTATATTTAACTTAGTGTGATTTATAAAGAAGATAAATCTGAGTTCTAAATATATAAAAAACTAAACCTAAACTATAATTTAATTTAAAAAGAGTATAAATACTATTTATTTAAAACTAAAGAATAAAAGAGAAGTTCTCGTGAAAAGTATAAAAAGTCTACTTAAAAGTGATATTAAAGGTTTATTAGTAGCTTACTAATACTTAGTTTCTTAGGTATAGTTATCGGGACTCAGGTAAAGCTAGAGTTAACTAGTTGAGTATACCTTATAATAGTAAATAAGTTACTATATACCTATAGATTATATATTAAAGTCTATTTTAAAAGAATGAAGGAACTCATCACTATAAAACCTTAAGAAATTACATTAATAGATATTGAAAGGTAGGTAGGCATACAGCCTACATCTAGTAAAGAGATACCTTACGTTAAAGGTATATATACTAAATATTCTCAGGGGAAGAGAAAATAGAATAAAAGAGTGAATAATAGTTATATTTAGTAAAAGAATATTATTATTAGTTGATCTAATCATATACTAAAAGAGGGTAAAGAAGCCTTCTTATATAGTACTACGCTTAGTTCTAGAATATTTTAATTAGTAATTATTAGAATATTCGAGTAATATAGGTTTGCGTAAGTAATTACGAATCCCAAAGTTAATTACTAGTAAGTACCCTGTAAAAGAACGAGGTAGAATATTCCAGAGAATATTTAATGGTAAGTCGAGTACTACTATAGGGTAAATACTTATAGCTTAGTATTTTAATACCCCCTCTTTTACTTTATAGTAGTAAAAGATAAAAAGGGAAGGGTTAAAAATCGAATAATTTTAGTACTAATATAGAGTACTAAATAAGCCTAGAATATTTTAAAAATATCTATAAAGGCTAGAAGACTGGAGAATTTGTATTCTCTGTTAGTAGGCCGAAGAGGTAAAAGTATGGGAGACTTTTTTAAATAGCTAGAAGAAGTAGTATAATTTACTACTTTCTTTTTAGGGGCTATTTTAACCTCTTTAATAGGTTTTTTAATAGACCTATTAGTAGATCTTTTAATAGATCTACTAGTAGATTCCTTTAGTTGATCTACTATAGTAACCTCTAGAGATTTCTTCTTTTTAGAAGAATAAGTATTAGAGGTTTTTTTAGGCTTACTATAGAAGCCTGACTTTTTAGGCTTATTATTAAAGCCTGAAGAATACTTTCTTTTAGCAATAGGTAGGTAAAAACCTCGCTGTAGATTAAGAGTAGTTAAGGGCTTATTTTTAACGTTAAATAAAACATTACCCTTAATAAAACCCTCTCTATTATAGTATAATATTCTAGAGAAGATATTTACTAGAAATTCCGGAATATAGAGTGTATTAGTTAACTTTATAGTATTTATAGAACCCTTATAGTAAAGAGGTAGTTCTATAGTACTAATACTAGTAAGGTTTATAGAACCAGCGCCTATAAATATAGACTATAAGTTCTATATAGTAGTTAAATCGGTAAGAAAGTGGGTATTATTAGCTATATAAATAGTTGATCCAGTATCGTATGACTACCGACTTTTATTCGATTTAACCTTAGGAGGTTTTTTCGAATAATTCGGGTTTTTATTAAACCTATAAAGCCTATTAGTAGGCCTATAGTAGGCACTAAAAACTAAAAATACAGTATATTTAGTACTTATAGTACCTAAAAGCTTTATAGCGTTAGAGACTATAGTAGTCTATTAAGTTTGATAGGGTAACTTTTTACCCTATTTAGAAAGTTTAGGGTAACTGTTTTTAGAAGATTTCTTCTTTTTAGAAGTATTCTTCAACCCTTTAGAAGGCCTAGAGTAATCTTTAGAAGATTTCTCTATAGTAGTACTAAAGAAGTTTTTAGTACTATAAATAAGGCTTTTAGATCTATTTTTGGATTTTTCGGATCTTTTGGAAGGGTTAGGTATAGAATTCCTTCTGAAAGCTTATTATAAAGCTATTTCATATAAAAATATTGATTTCTTTATAATTTTCGTTTAAAATATTAACTATAAAAGCTTCTAAAGTAAGAGGCTTTTTTAGCTTTAAATTAAATCTTTACTATTCTGCTTATTTAGGGTAAGAAAGAGTACTATAGGGCTACTATAAAAAGGGTCTTTTAGTTAATATCGGTAATTGTAGTATTTATAGTAGCTAATTTAAATAAGTAGTTTTTGAAAGTACTAATAAACTCTATAAGAGTATCGAAATCTTGAAATTTAATAGAATGAAATTTGAGATATAGTTATTAGTATAGTACTAGACTAGAGCTTTTATAATTAGTTTCTAATGAAACTATAATTCTATAAGGGTTCTATAAATTAAAGATACAACTTAAAAGCTCTATATTAACATTTTGCTGGATAATTAATAGAGCTTGAACTTTTTGTTCTTCTGAAATAGCTTTATAGGCTTCCTCGTTTCCGAAAAAGTCGAATAAATTTAGATGCTTAAAAAAGAGCTTCAAGGAACAAAACTAAGTAGACTAGTGTTCAGCCCCTATAAGCTTTTATTATTCAGGTATTAAAGAACATATAATCGCCTTGACAATTTTAGCTATAGCTATAAATAAATATAGTAAAGTAAATAGCTAAAAGGTTTTATAAATAGTTAAAACTTTAGCTATAAATAAACTTAAATACTACTTAATAGCTAAGTAGTAATACTAATATAAAATATTAGTAAATAGCCTAAATACCACTTGATAGCTAGGTAGTATTACTAATATAATAAATCGAATTTTTAAAGGCTAAAAATACTACTAAATAGTAGTAATAATACTAATATAGTAGATTAGTATTACACGTAATTAGGGGGTAAAATCTAGTATATATTCTATGTAATTAAATATAGCTAAGCATATTACGCGAAACTCTATTTCGAGTAGTTTAAGTAGGGTAAGGCTTAGTAGAGATAGTACCGCGGCCGAGGTTTCTTCTAGCGAAAACTCTACTACTTAAGTATATTATTCCTAATATACCCCTCTAGCTTCGAGGGTTTTACCTATAGGCTAGCTTTTTAAATAATACTGTTAAATATTCTATTTATATCTTATAAGAAGCTTTTTTAATAACCTTATTATTTTTATTAAACCTCTGCCCCTATAGTAGAAAGAGTAGTACTATTTTTAGGTTATTCAGGTACTTCTTATTATTTACTAGGGTGTATATTAGATATCTTGGTATTTTTAATACTCCTAGTTTCTCGAATTTCTTCTTCTTATTATAATTTCAAGTAGTTTAACTAGTCTGCTATATTAATCTAAGTAATAGAAGTACTAAACTAGTAGCTTCGGAGAAACTTTGTGAAATTATTAGCTATAAGGTCCCCTAAAAATATATATTCAATTTTAAAATACTTCTACTAGGTTTCTTATTATAACTAGTAATTATAGATATCTTTATATTCTATCTTTATATATAGTTATACTATTCTAGCTATTATAAAATATATTATTTACTAGTTATTATATTAGATTTTAATAGTTGAATAAAGTTTATATATTTTATTTTCACTAAATATATTTATTATAAGGTTTATGTACAGTATAGTAAAAAGGTAGCTAGTAAAAGAAGCACTTTAATTAACTTAGGATAGTATTAAAAACTCTATTTTAATTGTTAAAATAGTAATAGTATTTTGTTTCTTAACTTATTATACTATTAGGTTTCTTAAAAATATATAATATATACTTAAGAATACTTTTAATTATTATTATTATCTATAAAACTAGTATTTATAGTAATAATAAAACTATTAAATAGATTACTAGTTTTATAGTTAAATTTAAAATAGAAGTTCTTTATTTTGTTAAGGTATTATATTATTCATTTGGCTTTAATATAATAGTTATCTAAAAAGTTTTAGTTAAAGTATAATAATTATCTTACTATATAAGTAATATCTAATCTTATTATAACTATAATATTTAGTTACTTTTGCTCTATACCTAGAATAGCATCTAAGCTCTTCACCTTATATATAGATCTAACTATAAATTTTACCTAATAATAGTATTCGTGCTAATACTAGCTTATAACTAGTTAAAACAGTAATAAAATTACTTATTATTATAGATAATTATACCTCTAGTTCTAATATTTAACCCTATAGTAATAAAAGACTTTATAGTAATAATTTATATAGGGAAGGCTTTACCTCAACTAAAGCTTAGTATATATAGCTAAAAATAATTACTAAGGTTATAGGGTTAAGAACCTTTATAAACCTCTTAAAAATAGAATAAAACAAAGCGTTTATAAGAGCTAGGTATTCCGTAACCTATTACTCTTCTATATCTAAACCGTCCTCAATAAAGTCTAGTAGCTAGAATAGTAATATACTATACTTTTACGATAGAACTAAAATCTCCTCGAAATCTATATAGCTACCTACAAAAAAAGAATTATAGAATAATTATAAAGATATCTAACTATAACTATTATAACTAAAGCTATTATTTTATTAAAATAAGCCTTAATAAACATATTTTAAGTATTATAATTAATAAGTAGTTTATGAATATTTAAAAGAAAATCGTCTAGCTAACTTATAACTTAGTATACTAAACTAATAATATTAAGGACTAGGTATTAATTTAGTAATATTTTAATATTAATATATTATTATAATACTAATTATTGGATATTTTAGAGTATTAAAGTAATATAATTATAGAAGTTTTAAAAACTATCTAGCTATACTAGAAATATCTATATCTATATAAGTATTATTTAAAAGTTAGTTATATTTAATTAATATATTAAAATCGTTTATTAATAAGAATAAGCTAAGTCTTACTATACTTATATAGAGATTGTAAGTTAGTTTATATTAGTAGTAGAGAATTTTTGTATTAGTAGTATAAAGTCTTATCTCGGGGGTAAGTAAAGTTTAGTAGGGATATTAAGGTTATAGATATCGAGGTTATAATTTAAATAGAATACTCGTAGTTAGTAGTAATTAAATATCTCGAGATATTAAAATTATATATAGCTATAAGGGCGTGAGGGCGTAAGGGCGTAAAAGTATAAAGTTATCGTGGAAGGAGTCATTAGTTATTTATTATCGAAAAGGTTAATACAGGGTAGGTATACTAGCTACTATAGCTACGAGGGGTTTAGCTTTAGATTAACTAGGGCTAGTTATAATAGTTAGTAGGGGGAATAGGAAGGCTAAAGTTATATTTTGGGGGGTAATATATTTACTAATAGTCGTAGTAGAGAGCGAGCTATCGGCCCTTCCTATTATAACTATAATATAATTAATAAAGTTAATATTTTATTAGTAATACTTAATTTCTATATAAGAGGTTTAATTATATTATAAGAAAAGTTATTAGGTTTTAGAGGGGTTTTAATTATTTAATATATTATATATACTTTATAAAATACTTAAGAAGCTTTTTAATATATATTATATATAAGAGCTATAGTTATTATATTATTTAATCTTAAATGACTTTAATACTAAGAGATTATTATAGGTTTTTATTTCTTTTAAAGTAATATTTTTTAAGAAGTCTACTAATAATATAAGTATTTTAGATATATCTTGAAGGGGAAAAAGTATACAGTTATTAATATAGAAGAAGAAGATAATATACTTCTTAAGTTAGTAATATAGTTTTCTTATAGTAGGTTTAAAGTTAAGGGATTTAAAGTTTACTTCTAAGTAGTATTACTAGAAAAGGGGAGATTTCTGAAAGTTATATAGTATTTTATTTAGATAGTAAATCTTATTTAGTATTTAATAACTTAGTAGTATTTCTATATACATAACTTTATTAAATATTATATATATAAATATATTAATTATATTATATTAGAGTAATTTAAGATTAAAGTAGTTAATAATGATTATGAAAATTTAAAATAATATATTTACTAGAATTACTATATTAGTTTTATAGTTACTTTATAGTTATTAATTTCTACGAATAACTAGATAAGCTTTAATTTTTAGGAGGTATTTATATTTATTAAGTTTATAAATATAAATTTAGTATTACCTTAAAATCTTTGAGTTTATTATAATAGTTTTACTAATTTCGTTTTAGGAGTAAGATTTAATATAGTTCTAAAAATAAGTCTATTCAACTACTACTATTACTTTAGTATATAGATAAATAAGTCCTACTAAGTAAGATATAAATAATAGTAATAATTTCTATTATAGAATTCTTAGAATAGGAATTTCTATTCCTTTATATTTTAAGTATTCTCTAATATCTAATTTGCTTTATAGTTAAAGTTTATTATTAAAAGTTTTAATATTTATATTTTAGAGTTTTTAAGAAAATTAAACTTCTAAGACTTTTTCTAGTTAACTATTTATATAATTTTATAGTTATAAATAGGAGTATTTTAGAGTATTTTAAAATAAGTAAAAAGTATTAGCTAAAAAAATAATTTTGAATAAAGATTTCCTAGTAACTTTAATATAGTATTTTATCTATTCTCTATATTTAACTTTCTCTAAAGATACTTAAACTGCTTACCCCCTTATAGTTTTATTTATATAAGTAAAATTATAGAAGAATAGAACATGTAACTTTAGAAAAGTTATTAATATAGATTTTATAATTTTAAGTATTTTATAAAGTTTAGGAATAGTTATTATATAGATATAAAACCTCAAACTACTATAGTTATTTCTTATTATATTAATTGCTTTATTAAGCTTTTTATATAAGTTGAAATTAATAACTAAACTAATTTAAAATAGTTCTACTATAAATATTTACTCTTATAATTACTAAGTATCTTTATTAGAACTAAATTATTTGAAATTATCTCATAGAAAAACTAAATTTCTATTAAAGAAAAGTATTTCGTTAAAAGAGATATTATGGGTTATAATAACCTTATTTTAGAATAGGTTCTATATTTATCATTAGTTAGTTGAAATTTATCTAACTAAAAAACTAATAAAAATATACTTTTTAAAGTAAATTAGTGAATTATATTTTACTTTTACATTCATAATTAGAATAAAATATCTACAATTATAAATATAAAGATAAATTAAGTCTAGTTTTATAATATTATCTTTTTAAATAGTTTTATAAAGTTTCTAGTATAGTATTTACTAGCTTTGGAGGTGTATTAATATTTAATTATAAAGAAATACTATAACTTATAAGGTTTTAAGTTAGACATTATAAAGTAGTTTACTTTTCTACTTTATAGTTCTTATATAAGATTTAATAGTTATTCTAATATACTTAATATTTCTATTTTAGCTTTAGATATATAGAGTAGATAACTTGAAGTATATACTTTAAAAAGTAAGGTTTAACTTTAATTTCTTATATTTAGGGACTTTATTATTCTATTTGAAAACCTTAACGTTAATACTATACTAGTATTTGAAGAGTATAATAAAACTCTTAAATACTTTTATTATTATAGTTCTAGTATAGTTAATAAAATAGAAGTCTTAAGAGTAATTAGTAGTTATAAGAATACGTATAGTACTAAGGCTACTATACAACTCTACTAGCTACTATACGACTCGGGTAGCTTATATAAGATATTACTATTCTATTTAAGTATATTCAGACACTTTATTCTAGATAGAAGAAGATATACCTTTCAACAACCTACTTTCAGACTATATACCGTATTATTTATTGATTATAGTAGTTTAGTCTATAAATATTAGAATAGAAGTATAANATATTAAAGTAGAAGTATAGTTACTATAGCTTTAGTAATAGGGGTAAAAATTATAAGTAATATATTCCCTAGGAGTAATATATAAAATACTTTTATACTCTATATAATAAATCTTTTATTTAACTTTACTAATCTTATATACTTCATATACTCCCTAAATAAACTAATATCTATTATACTTTAAATAGCTATTAGTAATATAAATACTTCACATAATAGAAACAAAGTAGTTTAGAAACTTTCTACTAAGATACTTTAAATATTAATACTAGAGCTATTTATTACTTTTTAGGGGGTTTTAAATAGTATCTATAGTATAATACTAGTACTAGTAATATTTAGGAGAA
>RYZW01002547.1:1870-11982 GCA_004367215.1 Colletotrichum trifolii
TACTATACTTATATAGAGATTATAAATTAACTTATATTAGTAGTAGAAAACTTTTATATTAGTAGTATAAAGTCTCGTTTTAGGGATAAAAAAAGTTTAGTCTAGGGGATATTAAAGTTATAGATATTAAGGTTATAATAAATATCTAAATAGAATACTTATAGTTAGTAGTAATTGAATATCTCGAGATATTCGAATTATATATAGCTATAAAGGTATAAGGGTATAAGGGTATAAAGGTATAAGGGTATAAGGGTATAAGGGTATAAGGATATAAAGGTATGAAAGTATAAAGTTATTGTAGAAAGAGTTATTAGTTTTTTATTATTTATAAAAAGGTTAATATGGGGTGTATATACTAGCTACTATAGCTACAAAAGGCTTAGTCTTTTATTAACTAGAGACTAGCTATAGTAGTTAGTAGGGGGGGTAAAAAAACTAGAATTACACTTTAGGGGGTAATATATATACTAATAGTTATAGTAGAAAGCGAGCTATCGGCCCCTCCTAGGTTAAAAGTATATACTATATTAAATTTATATAGTTTAACTATTAAGATATCTATTTAAAATACCCCTCTTTTAGTTCTTAAAAAACCAATTAGTAACTTACCTAGTATAATACTTTTCAGGTAAAAACCAGGACCTATAACTTATAATACTACTTTAATGTTAAAATAATTACTTATCAAAATTTCTTTTTAAAACCTTCTCGAGAACTACTCTTAAATAACTTTCTAAAAACTAAGTAATACTAATAAACCTATAAAATACCTAAATTAAGTATTCTTAAAAACTCTACCCCTTTAAAAGTTAATTATAGAAAGAAGCAAATAACTTCTAATAAATACTACTAAAGAAATTAACACGAAAGATACTACCAATCTTATAGGAAAAAGCCTAAAAACCTATATCACCCTCTATAATTTCCATATTTTAAAAAGCTTGAAACTACTAATATAGATAATTAAATTAAACCTATCTAATAAGTCAAATCTTTAAGTATATAAATAAATACTATAATACTAGTACTATTATATAGAAAAGAATATAACTTTATAAACTATAAACCTCTATAACTATTTCAGTATTATAAATAATCTATACTTCTAAAATACTATTTTAGTATACTGTGAAATATTTTAGTCCCTGAGATGTAAGTATTTTGCTACAAAAATAACAATTAAAATGTAATTTCAAAAGTAATAAGATATTGTATATTAAACATGAGTAGTTAACTATACTCCCTCTATAATTAGAATATTTTAGATTTTTAAACTTATAATTTTACTAATCTACTTACTAATTAAATGTTATATATAAACCTATATACTTATAATCTATAATTATGTAAATTTAATATTCCTTAACAAAGTTATCTTAACTATCATAGAAGCTATATAATATTTCCCTAAAGCTTTCTAGTATAGTAAAATAAGCTATAGTACTTTTAATATCTGAATAAAAACCTCTACTACTACTTCAAATATTCAAAATAATAATAAATACTTCTAAAACTTAAATAAACCCCTATATTTTCTAAAATATAAGCTAAACTACCTATTAATATACTATTACTATACATACCCCTAATTAGTTTATAAAAACTAAGTACTAAATACTTTGATTAAAAAAGAATCAAATAATTATTTACTTTAGATCTAGACTTCTCAAGAAAAATTCAAAACTTGAAATAATAATAACTATAGAGTTAACCTTCTTGCTAAATTAGCTATAATACTATATAGTAAATATACTATAAAAGCCCTTAGTAATACCTTTTTTAAAACTCTTCTATCTTTAATTTAAATACTTTAATTTATATTTTCTAAGATATAAAATACTTAATAACCCTTCAAAAAACTCCTATACAAACTATATTTAGTATAATATAAAACTTATACTAATTAAAACCTCTAGAAACACTTAAATCTTTATTAAACCTATAACAAATAAAGAAATTATATTATATTTCTATAATATTACTTTCCATACTACTCTAGCTATAAACCTTATTTCTTTTTAGTAGTTATAAAAATAAGGCTACTAATAAGATACTAGGCTAGACTACCTATCCTAACTATAGAGAAATGATTAGTTTAAAATTATAATTATTAATATTTAATATAACTAGTAAATCCTCAAATACTATATATTTTATACGTAGTTAACTATTTTAGTAATATAATTAGTATAATATAAGCTTTCTCCTAAATATCACTAATACTAGTAATATACTATAGATACTATTTTAAAAACCCTACAAAATAACAAATAACTCTAGTACTAGTATTTAAAGTATCGTAATAAAAGACCTCTTAACTACTTTATCTTAACTATATAAAAGATTTAGATTATTAACAATTACTTTAACTGTAATAACTACTAGTTTGTTTAAGAAATATATGGAATATATAAGATTAATAAACCTAAGTAAAAGATTCGTTATATAAAATATAAATATACCTTATATACTATCCCTGATGAATATACTTCTTTTAACTTCTACCCCTATTACTAAAACCATAATAATTCTACTCTAACTCTAATATTTATAAACAAAACTATTAACTACTCTTAAGGCTTCTATCTTATTAACTATATTAGAGTTATAATAATTTAGTTACTTTTACTCTATACCTAGAATAGTATCTAAGCTCTTTATTCTATATATAGATTTAACTATAAATCTACCTAATAATAGCATTTATACTAATACTAGCTTATAACTAGTTAAAATAGTAATGAAATTACTTATTATTATAAATAGTTATACCCCTAGTTCCGATATTTAATCCTATAGTAATAGACGACTTTATAGTAATAATCTATATAAAGAGAACTTTATCGAAACTAAAGCTTAATATATATAACTAAAAGTAACTACTAAGGTTATAGGGTTAGTAATTTTTTTAACCTCCTAAACATAGCATAAAATACAATACTAAGAACTAGGTATTCTATAATCTATTACTTTTCTATAACTTTTATAATAGAATTAAAATCTACTCGAAATCTATATAACTACTTATAAAAAGATAACTATAAGGTAAGTATAGAAATATCTAGCTATAACTATTATAACTAAAACTATTAGTATATTAGACTAAGTTTTAATAGTATTATTCTAAATACTATAATTAATAAAGTACTTGTAGATATTTAAAAGAAAACTATCTAGCTATCCTATAAGTTATTATACTAACCTAATAGTATTAGAAACTAGGTATAGATTAGATAATATTTTAATATTAATACTTTACTATAATACTATTTACTAAATACTCTAGAATATTATGATACTATAATTATAAAGGTTTTAAGAGCTATTTAACTATACTAGAAATATCCGTATTTATATAAATATTATTTATATATTAACTATACTTAGTATACTAAGATTATTTACTAATGAAAGTAAGCTAAGTCTTACTATACTTATATAGAGATTATAAGTTAACTTATATTAGTAATAGAGAACTTTTATATTAGTAGTACAAAGTTTCATCTCAGGGGTGAGTAAAGTTTAGTCTATAATAAGGATATTATAATTATAGATATTAAGGTTATAATAAATATTCGAATAGAGTATTTATAGTTAGTAGTAATTAAATATCTCGAGATATTTAAATCGTATATAACTATAAAAATATAAAGGTATAAAAGTATAAAGTTATCGTAGAAGGAGTTATTAGTTATTTATTATTAAAGAAGTTAAAATAAAGTAGGTATACTAGCTATTATAGCTATAAGAAGTTTAGTTTTAGATTAATTAGGGGCTAGCTATAGTAGTTAGTAGAAGGGTAAGAGGGTTAAAGTTGTATTTTAGGGGATAATATATCTACTAATAGTTATAGTAGAAAGTGAGCTATTAGCTTTTCCCTAGAATTATTATAATAAAACTATTTAAGAGTTTTATTATACTTTTTAAATATAGGAGGGGCTGATGGCTCGCTCTCTACTACGACTATTAGTAGATATATTACCCCCTGAAATACAACTTTAGCCTTCCTACCCCCCCCCTACTAACTATTATAGCTAGCCCCTAGTTAATCCAGGGCTAAACTTTTCGCAGCTATAGTAACTAGTATACCTGCCCCGTGTTAACCTTTTTAATAATAAATAACTAATAACTCTTTCTGCGATAACCTTATACTTTTACGCCTTTACGTTTTCACGGCTATGTATGATTTGAATATCTTGAGATATTTAATTATTATTAATTATAAGTACTCTATTCGAATGTTTATTATAACCTTAATATCCGTAACCTTAACGTCTCTATTATAGACTAAGCTTTACTTACCCTTAAGATAAGACTTTATACTACTAATATAAAAGTTCTCTATTACTAATATAAACTAACTTATAATCTCTATATAAATATAATAGGATTTAGCTTACTCTTATTAGTAAATAATTTTAATATATTAAGTATAGCTAATATATAAATAATACTTATATAAATATAGATATTTCTAGTATAAGGAGATAGTTTTTAAAACCCCTATAATTATAGTATTATAATATTCCAAAGTATCTAGGAATTAATATTATAATAAAGTATCGATATTAAAGTATTATCTAATTAATACTTAATTACTAATATTATTAACTTAGTATAATAATTTATAAGATAGCTAGATAATTTTCTTTAAAATATTTATAAATTATCTTTCAATTATAATATTTAGAATAATTCTATTAAAACCTAGTTTAATATATTATTAGCTTTAGTTATAATAGTTATAGCTAGATATCTCTATCTATATCTTATAATTATCTTTTTGTAAATAACTATATAGACTTTGAGGAGATTTTAGTTCTATTATAAAAGTTATAGAAAAGTAATAGATTACGGAATACTTAGCTCTTATATCTCGAAGTAGGTATTTTATTTTATTCTATTTTTAAGAGGTTTAAAAAGATTCTTAACCCTATAACTTTATAACTTTAGTAGTTATTTTTAGCTATATATATTAAGTCCTAGCTAGTCTTGATAAAGCTCTCCCTATACAGACTATTACTATAAAGTCTTTTACCGCTATAAGGTTAAATATCACAACTAGAAGTATAATTATCTACAATAATAAATAACTTCATTACTATTTTAACTAGTTATAAGCTAGCATTAGTATAAATGCTATTATTAGGTAAGATTTATAGTTAAATCTATGTATATGGTAAAGAGCTTAGATATTATTCAAGTATTAGCACGAATACTGTTATCAGGTAAAATTTATAGATAAATCTATATATAGGGTAAAGAGCTTAGATACTATTCTAGGTACAAAGTAAAAGTAACCAAATACTTTTTAAATATTAATATAGTATTAATATTAAAGTCTTTAAATATAATTATAAGGTCCCTATATATTAAAAATTAAACTTAAACCTTATTTCTCAAAATATATAGCTTAACCTATCTACTCTATATACTTAAAGCTAAAATAGAAGTATTAAATATATTAGAATAATTATTAGAACTTATACGAGAATTATAAAATAAAAGAGTAAACTACCCTCTAATCTTTAACCTAAAGCCCTATAAGTTATAATATTTCTTTATAACTAAATACTAATATATTCTTTAAACTAGTAAATATTATACTACAAACTTCATAAAACTACTTAAAAAATAATACTATGAAACTAGACTTATCTTATTTCTATATTTATAACGATAAATATCTTATTCCGACTATAAATACAAAGCTAAAATATAACTAACTTACTTACTTTAAAAATATACTTTTATTAGCTTTTTAGTTAAATATACTTTAACTAATTGATATTAAATAGAGAATTTATTTTAAAAACAAATTATAATAATTTATATAACAATAGGTATAGTAATAAGGCTACTATGCAACTCTACCAGCTACTATATAACTCTACTAGCTTATATCAAGTATAACTGTCCTCTTTATATATACTTTAACGCTTTGTTCTAGTTTAAGGAAAATATACCTTTTAATTACCTATTTTTAGATTATATACTATATTATTTGTTTATTATAGTTATAAGCTTAGTTATATTTCATTTATCTCTGAATTACTTATAATTAAAGAATATTAAGGAAATGCTTTTTAATCTATTTTATTAATTCTTTAATAAACTACTTAAAAATAGTATACTAAACTACTAGTAATTTTAATATAATAGTAAAACTATCTAATAACTCTAATTTTAATTATTAGTATATTATATTATAGTTATATATAACTAATTAAAATATTTAGAAATATATTAATCTAGATACTCTACTTATCTTTAATGTTTTAAAATTACTTATATAGTCAGATTAAATTTTCAATCTATTTAAATCGGGAACCCTATAAAGAAAGCTATACCCAATAGTCGGCTCTTGCCTCATATACCTATTAGATACTACTAGTTCTAAGGAACTATATAAATAATAGAAGAAATGTCAGGTAGTAAGATACGGTTAGTTAATACGAAAGCTGATAAATATAGAAGGTATATTATAAAGGGGAAAGTATAGGCCTATATTTATCACAGTTACTTATTATAGGATTATAGTCGCGTAATACTAATACTAGCTAGCTAGTAGTACCTATCACTAGCTATTAATAGCTAGCTATTAATAGTCGCTAGCTATTAACAGTAAACTATTAACGGTTAGCAGTAAGAGCTAATAACTAGTAGTGGTTACTATATAGTTTATATAATCGGAAGGCACGTGGCTACCAGTCGTGCTTGCCCACCACAGGATTCTATTAGGAATAACACGCTTGAGCGGTAGAGTTCTCGCTAGAAGGAACCTCGGCTATAGTACTATCTCTACTAGGCTTTACTATACTTAAACTACTTGAAATAGAGCCTTACGTAGCATACTTAGCTATGTTTAGTTATATATAATATATACTAGATTTTGCCCCCTAATTATATATAATAATTAAGAGTCTTATAATACTAAAGAACTACTAGGCTAAAAAGTATATATTATATTAAATTTATATATCTTAAATATTAAAGTATCTATTAAAAACTTTTCTTTTTTAAATTCTTAAAAAAACTAATTGATAGCTTATTTAGTATAATACTTTTTAAATAGACGTTAAAGCCTATAATTTATATAAGTATTTTAACTCTAAAGTACTAACTTACTAAAGTTTCTATTTAAAGTTTCCTTAAAAGCTACTTTTAAGTAATTTTCTAAAGGCTAAGTAGTACTAATAAGCTTATAAGATATCTAAATTAACTATTCTTAAACTTTTTACCCGTAGAAAGATTAATTATAAAGAAAATTAATAATTTCTAGTAGATATTATTAAAGAGGTTTATATAAAGAATATTATAGATTTTATAGAGAAAAGTTAAAATTTTTGGATAATTCTCTATAATCTTTAAATTTTAAAAGTTTAAGATTACTTATATAAATATTTAAACCAAGTTTACCTGATAAGTTAGATCTTTAAATATATAAATAAAATATTATAATACTAGTATTACTATATAGAAGAAGATATAACTACTTAGGTTATAAATTTCTATAACTATTCTAGTATTATAAATAATCTATAGCTCTAAAATACTACTATAATATATTACGAGATATTCTAGTTTACAAAACTTAAATATTTTATTATAAAAGTAATAACTAAAATATAATTTCAGAAATAGTAAAATACTATATATAAAACTTATATAGTTAACTATACTTTATCTATTACTAAAGTACTATAGGTTTATAATCTTATAATTTGACTAGCTTATTTATTTATCGAGGGTTATATATAAAACTATATATTTATAATCTATAGTTATTTAGATTTAATACTCCTAAATAAAATTATCTTAATTATTATAGAAGTTATTTAGTATTTCCCCGAAATTCTCTCGTATAATAAAATAAGCTATAGTATTTTTAATATTTTAATAGAAATCCCTACTACTACTTTTAATATTTAAAGTACTAAGAGATATTTCTAAAGCTCTAAAAAACTCCTATATTCTCTAAAGTATAGCTTAAACTACTTCTTAGCATATTATTATTATATATACTCTTAATTAGCTTATAAAAGCTGAGTATTTAATACTTTAACTAAAAAGAAAATTAAATAGTAATTATTTTAGATTTAAATTTTTTGAAAAGAGTTTAGAGTTTTAAATAATAATCATTATATAGTTAGCCTTCTAGCTAAATTAGCTATAATATTACGTAGTAAACATATTACAAAGAGGGGTTTTAGTAGTACTTTTTCTAAGATTCTTTTATTTTTAATTCTAGCGCTTTAGTTTATATTTTCTGGGATATTAAGTACTTTATAACTTTTTAAAGAGTTCTAGCAGGAAATTATATTTAGTATAATATAAAACCTATACTAATTAAGAGTTATAGAGATACTAAGAAATCTATTTCACCTATAGAAAATAAAAAGATTAAATTATATTTCTATAATATTATTTTCTATACTATTTTAGTATTGAATTTTCTTTTTTTAGTAGTTATAAAAATAAGGTTACTAGTAAGATACTAAGCTAAATTACCTATCTTAATTATAGAGGAGTAATTATTCTAAGATTATAGCTATTAATATTTAATATAGCCAGTAAGTTTTTGAATACTATATATTTCGCGAAAGATTAACTATTTTAGCTATATAATTAGTATAGTATAAGCTTTTTCCTAGATATTACTAGTATTAGTAGTATATTATAGATATTATTTAAAGATCTCTAAAAAGTAATAAATAGTTCTAGTATTAGTATCTAGGGTATCCTAATAGAAAACCTCTAAACTACTTTATCTCTACTATATAAAATATTCAGATTACTAATAGCTATTTAAAGTATAATAGTTACTAGTTTATTTAGGGGGCATATAAAATATATAATATTAGTAAAACTAAATAAAAGATTTACTATATAAAATATAAGAGTACTTTATATACTACTCCTAGGGAATATATTACTTTTAACTTTTACCCCTATTACTAGGGCTATAGTAGTTATATTTCTATTTTAATATTTATAGATTAGGCTACTAATTACTCTTAAGATTTTTATTTAGTTAACTATACTAGAATTATAATAATAGGAGTATTTAAGAGTTTTATAGTATTCCTTAAGTATTGGTATAGTATTAATATTAAGGTTTTTAAGTATAATAATAAGATCCCTAAACATAAGAAATTAACGTTAGATTTTATTTCTCGAAATATATATTTTAAGTTATATATTCTATATTCCTAGGATTAAGATAGGGGCATTAAATATATTAGAGTAATTTTTAAAGCTTATACGAGAGCTATAAAGTATAGTAATAAGCTACCCGATAATTTCTAGCTTGAAACCTTATAGGCTACGGTATTTTTTATAACTAAATACTAATATATTTTTTAGGTTAGTAAATATTATATTAGAGGTTTTATAAAGTTATTTAAAAAGATAATATTACGAGGTTAGATTTAGTTTACCTTTATACCTATAATTATAAATGTTTTATTCTAATTATAGATATAAAGTTGAAATATAACTAATTAGCTTACTCTAAAGATTATGTTTTTATTAGCTTTTTAGTTAGTTATATTTTAATTAATCAGTATTAGGTATAGAACTTACTTTAAAATAGGGTTATTATAACCTATAATATTTTTTTAATAAAATACTTTTCTTTAATAGAGATTTAGCTTTTCTATAAGATAATTTTGAATAGTTGAATTCTAATAAAGTTACTTGATAATTATAAGAATAAATAATTATAGTAAAACTACTTAAANTTAAAATTAGTTTAGTTATTTATTTAAGCTTAAATAAAAAGCTTAATAAAGTAGTTAATATAATAGGAAGTAGTTATAGTAGTTTAAGGTCTCGTATCTATATAATAACTACTTCTAAGTTTTATAAAGTATTTAAAACTATAAAATTTATATTAATAACTTTTCAGAGTTACCTACTATACTTTTCTATAATCTCGTTTATATAAATCAGACTATAGGAGGGTAAGGAGTTTAGATATTACTAGAGAAAGTTAAATATAAAGGATAGATAAAATACTATACTAGAAATATTAAGAAACCTTTATTTAAAACTACTTTTTTAGCTAGTACTTTTTAGTTATTTCAAAATACTCTAAAATACTCCTA
>RYZW01002550.1:0-11962 GCA_004367215.1 Colletotrichum trifolii
TTTCCTTATAATTAATCTCTCTAAAAATAAGAAGCTTAAGAATAGCTAAATTAAATATCTTATAAACTTTTTAGTACTACTTAGCTTTTAGAGAATTACTTAAAAGTAACTTTTAAAGAAGTTTTAGATAGAGGTTTTAATATATTATTATTCTAAAGTTAAAATACTCCTATAAATTATAAGCTTTAGCTTTTACCTAAAAAGTATTATATTAAATAAACTACTAATTAGCTCCTTGAAAGATTAATATAAGGGTATTTTTAATAAATACCTTAATATCTAAAATATATAGATTTAGTATAATATATACTTTTAGCCTAGTAGCTTTTTAGTATCGTGAGACTCTTAATTATTATATATAATTAGGGGGTAAAATCTAGTATATATTATATATAACTAAATATAGCTAAGTATAATATATATAGTCCTATTTTATCTAGTTAAAGTAAAGCGAAAATATAGCTAAGCATAATATATAAGGTTCTATTTTAAGTAGTTTAAGTAAGGCGAGGCTTATAGGGATAGTACTATAGCTGAGGTTTCTTCTGGTGAAAACTCTGCCGCTTGAATACGTTATTCCTGATAGCTTACCTACTATAGGATTCGAACCTACTACTCTTACCGTAATAGTAAGAGCTAGCTAGACGTTAAACTACTACGTTAAGTAGGTATAGTAGATTATATATTTATTAAAATAGTATTATATTACTATAAACATTTATTAAACTCTATTTTAAAGTAATTAAAAGGCTTATAGCTATAGACCTTAAGGAATTATATTAATAGATATAAAACATTATATAAGTAGTAATATCTTTTGTATTTATTTTTCTAAGGCTACTATAGCTAATTTTAAAGAGTTGTCTTAAAGAATCTATATAAATATATAGTTTACATTTCTCTAGGACTAAGTCGTTACTATTTAGTATTGCTTAAATTATTACTATAATAAAGCTTATTTTAATATTTGATTTAAAATATACTTTAGATATATTAATAGAGGGGAGTAAAAGGTTTTTAAGATGGGATAGGAGTTTTGAGATATTATATAGATCTCTTGAGTATAGGAAATATAAGATACTATAAATCTTATATACTATAAAGGTTTAGTAATACTCTAAAAGGGTTATTATATTTGCTAAATACTTTATAATTGGTATTAAGAAATACTATTTAAGTTTACTTTCTTAGTATTTTATGAAGTACGTTTAACTAAGCGATTTAAAAAATAGATAATTAACTCTTTAATAATACTTTTAATAAAGAGTTAGTATATAGTTTAAGAATTCTTAGTAAAAGATTCAGGTAAAGAGAAATATCTCTAAAATATCTAAGTTAATATTTATAATCTTTTACTTTAAATAGGTTTTAGATAAAAAGTTTATAATTAAACTCTCTAGTATAAAGGACCTTACTAATTTATAGTATAATAGTAACAGATAAGTTGACTATTAACTTATATCAATTTATTTAGTAACGATAATTATAAACTCTATATAATTTTATTATATAAGTATAAAAGGATTCTAGTATTTATTATTATTATTACTATATTATATAGTTATACGTATAGGTATATAAAGCTCTAGATCTATAATATAGTAATTACTTACTAATTACTATAGTACTAGGTTATAGTTAGTAATAGGTATAACTAGCAAGGTATAGAGGATATATAGCTATATATACTATGTACCCGTCGAAGTATGTAGCTATATATACTATATATATAGAGGTATATATATATACTATACGTAGTAGCGTATACTATATAGTAAAAAATTACCAATAGCTTTTTAATATAGAAATTAAGTATTATAGATAATATATTAGCTTTACTAACTATATCATAATTATAATTAGCTTAGATATTACTTATATAAGAGGCTAATTACTATACTTAAATAATAACTACTTAAAAAAGTATTATAAAGAAACTAAATAAACAATATAGAACTTTAGTAAAATGAAACACTCCTACTTGAGATTAAACTATAAAACTAGTCATCTATTTAAGAGTCTTATTACTATTATAGATATTGATATTATTAATAATAGTAATTATTAAAAGAAGTCTTTAATATATATTATATATTTCTTTAGGAACCTAGTAGTATAGTAGATGAAAGAATAGAATACTATTACTGTTGTAGTATTAAAAATAAAGTTCTTAATATTATCTTAGACTACTTAGGAAACTATTTTTATAAGTTATTTTCTTATTGAATTTTAAGTAAATCTTATAGTATATATATTTACTAGAAATAAAATATATAAAACTTATTTAACTATTTAGATCTAATATAATAACTAGTAAATAATATATTTTATAATTACTATATTAATATAACTATATATGAAAGTATGATATATAGAGGTTTATAATTAATGATTATAATAAGGGATCTAATAGGGATATTTTAAGATTAAATATATACTTTTCAGAAATTTTATGTTATAAGATAAATAGTAATCAATAGTTATTACTACTGTTATTGGTTTATATATAAAGAATAATTATATATTATATATAATCTCGTTATATAAGTATAAAAAGACTCTAGTATTTATTATTAGTCATACTATATTATATAGCTATATATATAGCTATTTATAGTTCTAGATTTATAGTATAGTAATTATTTACTAATTATTATAATACTAAGCTATAGCTAGTAATAAGTACTATTAGTAAAGTATAGAAAGTATATAGTTATATATACTTTATATATATAGAAGTATATAGCTATATATATAATATAAATCTCAAAGTATATATACTATATATAGTAGTATATACTATATAGTATAGTATTACTAATATTAGTAATCTTTTCTTTTTACTATATACTTTATAGCTATCTATTCATATATAAAAGCTAATACTAGAAATACTATACATATATGCTAAAAATACTATTAATATAATATTAAAAGTAAGTATTAAATGGTATTAAAAGTAATCCTTTTACCTTTTACCTAATAATATCTAAATACTTTTTTATCTATTCTACTGAAATAACCTATCTTTCTATCAAAATAATTATATGGTTTAAATTAATAAATTTGTTAAAAGTATAGTTTAAGGTATTTTTTATAAAAGTATGAGTAATATTATTATTTCTATTAATCTACTATATCTCGTAGAGTTTATAATATTTATATAATTACTTTAATATCATAATATTAATTATTGGGTGTTTTTCTTTAGTAGTATTAAACTTTATAAGGTATTTATAAGATAAGTATAAGTTAATATATCTAATAGTCAAGATCTAGGGGAGATCTTAGTATTAAAGGATTTTCTTAAGTAATATAGTTATAGTATATATAAAGTCTATATTAGTTATTATAATATAAATCTTCTAAAATAAGTATATTTCTAGTAATTATTTTATTTGTAGTAGAAGAGTAGTATATGAAGTTACTATAAATATTAAACTAGTTATTACTAGTTATTATTTCTTAGCCTAAAATCATTATAAATTCTAGTTAAAACTAGAGGTTAGTATTACTAATAAAAGAACTATTAATAAACATAAGGAGGTATATTTTAGAGACGTTAAGTAGTATCAAGTTAAAGTTATAGTTAAGATATTTAATTTACTATTTAAAGTATTTATTAAAAGTAGTAGTATTATGAATAGAAGGTTATTATTTTATATAGTATATAAGAGGTTTAATGATACCTTAGGTTAGTATATCGAGGCGAGGTATATTTTATATATATATGTTGTTTAATATATGTTTTCTTAAGTACTTTGGGTGTAGTATATATATTAAGGAATACTAGCTGTTACGTTTAGCATTTTTAGTATAGGCAGAAGGTATTACTATTAAGATTTAAAATACCTCTAATAAATATTAGGGAAGTTATTTCTATAAAAATAATTTTAGCTTTTATTTTGAATAAGGCTTTTTTAGAGTTTTTTATTTTTCTAATTTTAGAAAGTGGTATTAGAAAAGCTAAGGGTATTATTAGTTTATATACCTTTAAAGCTAAAATCTTTATTAGTAAAGTATAAGATAAAGAGGTATAAGTTATATATTAATATTTCTATTTATAACTATTTTTTTAGTCCTTAAAGTAAGTTACTTACTAGTAAATATTAGTTTTAGTAAAGTTATATAATAGTTTAATAATAATTATTATAGATCCTATAAAGTATTATCTTTTAAAATAGGAAAATAAGTGAGTTATAATATAGTTTATAAGTTCTATTTTAGTTTAGGTATAGGTTTAAGTAATATCTCGAAGTTATATTATTATATTTTTACACTAGAAGAGAGTTAGGGTTATAGTAAAAATTAATTATTAGTTATTTTATTAGATTGTTAGTAATTGTATTAATATCTTGAATTTATTATTACTATTAAAACTCTAGATTATAAATTATAATTCCTTATATATTTTATTCATAGCTTTATTCTTAATCTTATTAATAAGATATAATTTAAAGTCTTTTTAACTTTTAGAGAAGATAGGGTTAAACTAGATAATCTTAATAATACTATTAATAGTAATATTCTTAGTTTCTTTTTTAATTAACTTTTTCACTAGTAGACTAAGTATTATAATAATACTTTTTTATCGAAAATAAGAAGCAAAACTATATCTAATTATTCTTTAGTTATAAAGCATACTGTAGAATAAAACTTATATTTAAATATTTAAGCTTAAATAGTAATTAGTCTATACTTTAGAGACATAATTATCTCTAGTATTATATTAGGAATGTTACTAATTATTTAGGGAAGTAAGGGATTATTATTACTAAAAGTAATAGAATTACTATTATATATAATAATAGTATTTTATAGTATTTAGTAAGTATTCTAGGGCTTTATAAGAATAGCTATAGAGAAAGTCGGGGTATTACTATATAAATGTATATGTCTATATAGTA
This sequence comes from Colletotrichum trifolii, assembly GCA_004367215.1. NCBI lineage: Eukaryota > Fungi > Ascomycota > Sordariomycetes > Glomerellales > Glomerellaceae > Colletotrichum > Colletotrichum trifolii. The sequence continues at coordinate 4,908 of RYZW01002550.1, forward strand.
TGAGATTTTTAGTAGTAGTATCGGGGAAATAACTAAAACAATATTTTATTAGTTATAGATTTCGTAATATTACTATTGATAGTAATTGTTTTTGTAAGAGTAGTGAGTTATCTTTAAAGTATAGTTTTATAATTACGAATTTGAAATTCTTGAGGATTTCAAAAGAATTTAATAATATAGATTTTGCTATAAGTAGTAATAAAGTAAAATGATTTTGTTAAACTTGTTTCTTTTATTATATATATATAAGAAACTAAAATAGGAAAGTTATTATATGTAAGATATTTGGGTTTTTATATATTACTAAAATAGTATTAATAGTATATTAAGTATAAGTATAGTAGACTTCTTCTATCAATTTCTATATAGTATAAGCTTAGGTAATAATATCTAGGGAAAAAGTAGGATCCTCTATAAAGTATAAGTATATACTAAAAATAAATAGTATAGGTATAAGACTATTTAAACTAGTAGTATTATTAATTACTTTATATATTACTTAAAAGAATACCTCTCGAGTTACCATAGGGATTCTATTATAATAAGTCATATATATTTAGTAGAAGAAAGTATAGTAATACTAAACTTCATTAATATTATTATATATTTTAATTAGTACTATTTAGACTATTAATTTTATAGTTTTTGCTTCTAACTTGAATTCTTTAGATTAAAATATTATTCTTGTACTAGTAGTAATAAAATCTAGAGAGTTTTGATAAGAATTGATCTAGGATATTCTAAAAGCTTTTTATGTTATTTTCGCTAAGATATATAGTAAGAAATAAATAGTATTAAATACTATAGCAGTATTAAAAATATAGAATATAATATAGCTATTAAAATAGATAATATTAATAATGATTTCAAAGTTAAATTTAATATTATCTAAAATAGAGAAATAAAAGTAGGAAGTAGTAGTACTATATACCTAGTACTAGTAGTAGTACTACTTAAAAGCCTCGAAAGTATAGTATTTAACTAGATATCTTACTTTAGTGACGATATTATAGAAGTATATAATAATTAGGTATTTGGATTAATAATAGAAATTCTATATTTATCATTCTATAAAATATTTAGAAATAAGTATTTTCTCTTTATTAAGAAGTATTTATAGATCCCCCTATTTTTGAATAATAGATATGATCTTCTTTATTTTAATAAAGCTATTTATATATATTAATAAGTATTATACTAAGTTAATTTATATTTATAAAGTAGAATAGGAAAAAGGTATTACATAGTGTTATATAGAATATAATAATACGAAGTAGTATAGGAGTATAAACTATTTTAAGTATTATAATCAGGGTAGTATTACTAAAGCGGATGATAACTAATTTACTTTATAGAAATATAAAAGTTATAGAAAAGTTAATTATTTACTTAAAAGCTATAAACTAGGAATATTTATTAGTTAAGAAATTAATAATACTTAGATTAGGTAAATTTTTTTGAAAAATAATAGTTAAGTAATAACTTTTAAGTATAAAAGTATATATAAGGGTTGTATCTATATTCTTAGTAATCCTACTATTAAAAGTATTTATTTCAGTAAAAGTATATAGTTTTACCTAATCTTAGAGAATTCTAGTAGTTTTATTTCTATTTAAAATAATAAACTATTTACTAAAAGATAATAGAAAGAATATCTTAGGGGTAAGAGGGAAAGGAGTATCCCTGAAGTCATACTATATCTAAAACTAAATAATAAACTCCTTATACTTATTATCTCTTAGAATTATGTAGAATTTATTATTAAAGCTATTAATACTTCTTTCTATATTTAATAAAATGGACTTAAAATACTACTATAAAGGACTTTTTTAGATTATTAATTAACTTATACTTGTTATATAAAGTATACTACTCTTTCAAAGTATACTTTATAGACTAATAACTTATCTTCTAATATATAAACTAGCTTTTATTATTACAAATATATATAATAACTAATGGAAAATGATATTTATCTAGGGGTAATTAGAAACAACTATAGGTATAGCTATAGTTTTAAATATTACCGCGAAATATACTATATATATAATTAATCTAAAACTCTTCCTTAAGTATATTACTATTATATCTATTACTCTAAGATTATTATAACGTTTAGAATATTATAGTATTATTCATAATAAAGTATAATTAATTAGAGAACTTCTAAACAATTAGTATAAAACTAACATATATCAACTAGTATTCTAATATACTAAAATATATATTTATAAACTAGTTATAAAACGTTTTACTAGTATACTGATTAATTTTGAATGTTTTCTAGACGTTTATAAACTTTATAATAAATATCTTAAATAATTCTTTTTTTCTCTAGTTAAGATTCTTAACTATTATATTCTTAAATATAGTATTTGCTTAGTAAGAGAAATAAATCTAATAAATCTTATTATTTTTGAGCTACTCCTAAATATATATAACTATCTAAATAATCATAAGTTTTAACTAAGATATATAAAATATTAAAAATAAAACTTAAAAACTTAGTTTTTTGGTGTAATAAAAAAGATATTTATTTATATATAATATAAGATACTAAGTTTAAAATAATAAGTATAGAAATTATAGACTTTAGTCTCGGGAATATTATAGAAACCTCTACTATATTTCATACCTTTATTATATAGCTTTATAAAGTCTATAGTATATTTAATAAATAAGTTTTAAAATATGGAAATAAAGGAAAAATATAAAATATATTTAGGTTACTAAAATACTATATATTACTATTATCTCGGTGTATTCCCTACTAGTAAGAAAGGTTTATACTATATAGTTCCAAGATTAATAGTTTTACTAGTAGTAGTAGAGATTACGTATTATATATAAGTAGTAATAGGGGCTAAATACTTTATATAAATCTTTTTGATATTAGCTAGGTTTTTATTATAAGTATTACTATTTTAACCTTAGGTTTAGTACTAAAGAAAAGTAATTCTAGTGTTTTTTATTTATTTTAAGGAAATTATTAAACTATTTACAATAGTATTCAAAGTTAGTCTTAAAACTTAAGATATATTATTTTATACTATTAAACTTTATAAGAATTTAATAGTCAGAAGTTTTAAGTTAAGTAAATTAGTATAATATAGTATAAATACTTTTCCTTTTTATATTAATCTTAACTCTATAGTTGATAGAGTATTCGTGGAAGTAGTAAATTATATATTTATTAATAAGTTACTATATTCTTATAAGCTATTCATTAAAGTCTATCTTAAAATAGTTAAAAAGCCTATAGCTACATATTTTTAAAAAATTATATTAGTAGATAAAGAATGTTATATGAATAGTAATATCTTTAGTATTGATTTTTATAAAAGTATTATAATTAATTTTAAAAGGTTTTCTAAATAGATCTGTATTAATATATAATTTAGGTTTCTCTAGGATAAAGTAGTAAATACTTAGGGTTACCTAAATTATTATTATACTAGGGCTTGATTTAAAGTTTCATTTAAAGTATAGTTAAGATATATTAATAGGGGGTATAGAGTTTGTTTTTAAAAAAGGAAGGGCTTTTAGAAGGTATAGGGGTTTTGAAATACTATATAAGTCTTGTAAGTATAAGAAGTATAGGATATTATTAATCTTATATATTATAAAAGTTGAGTAATATTCTAAAGGAATTATTGTATTTACTAAATATTTCCTAATTAGTATTAAAAGGTATTATTTAAGTTTACTTCTTTAGTATTTTATAGAGCAAAATTAGTATATAATCTAGAGGTATTTAATAGGGGATTTAAGTAAAAAGAATATTTCTGAGGTATCTAAGTTGATATTTTCAATCTTTCGCTTCATATAAACCTTAGATAAGGAGTTTATAACTACTTATTTGAACATAAAAACTTTATCAATTAATAGTATAGTAGTAATCAATAAGTTAATTACTAATTAGTATTAGTTTATTTATAAGGGATAATTATATACTATATATAATCTTATTTTATAAGTATAAAAAGGTTCTAGTATTTATTATTATTCTTATTATATTATATAGTTATATATATAGCTATATATAACTCTAGGTCTACAATATACTAATTACTTATTAATTATTATAATACTAAATTATAGCTAGTAATAAATACTACTAGTAAAATATAGAAAGTAGATAATTATTCATATATTATATACATAGAAATATATAGCTATATATAATATATATATATATATATATTTAGAAGTAAATATATTATATATAGTAGTGTATACTATATAGTATAGTATTACTAATAACTACTTTTAGCTAAATAAGTTATTTTTAATGTTATAAGTAGCTACAAAGTAGCTTTATTTCATAGATACAATTATCTAAGGAAAGACTCTTTCTATATATAAATATAATTTATATATCTTTATAGTTATAGAATAGCTAACTATATAGTTACATATATTTATAAAATCCCTAGAGGTTTATCTATAATACCTTATAACTAGTAGTTCTATGAAGTTTCTATAGAATTTGTGGTTTAACATTTCTATTGTTTAAATTTATATAATAGATTAATTGGATTGCTTGAAGTTATCATAAAAAAGAAAAGCTTTAGAAATACAGTTTTAAATTTAAAACTTAGAATCAGAGTTTTAATTATAAATTAAAACTTATAATTCCTAAGTTATAATACTAATAATATTGCAAGTAAAGCTTAGAAATACTAGAAGTATTCTTTAATTAATCAAGAACACTCAAATAATTCATAAATAGTATTATTCTTCCTATTATAAAAGTAAAAATATGATAAGAATAGTTAAACTATATAAAGATCTCCTATAAGATATAAATAGAAACTTTAACTAGCATTATTAATACAAGCTAGTTCATAAATATAACTTTTAATATTAGAAGGATATATTAAGAATAATATACTTAAAAAGTAACATTCATACTAAAAAAGCTTTAGATACTAGTACTATCTCTATAAGCTTTCTTTTATTAAAACTATAAAAAATAAAGCTTTATATAATATATATAATAATATTCAGCTATATGTAATATATACTTAAGTTTATCTTTTAATAATATAGAATACCTTAATACTAGTACTATCTATAGGGTTTATAAAGTAAAGACTAATTACTAGGTATAATGGTTTTCAACCAGTTCCCGAGAAATATATAGCTTTAGATAGATAAAAGATTTTTAATATAACTTTTTATTTTACTCTAAAGTAAACTTTACATTTAAGATGAATTAGTTAAAATATAGTTATTCAAAATATTGATAGAAATATATATTCTAATGTAGCTTAGCTACCTATATATAAGTTTTATATTTATAATAAGAATAAAGTATATATGATTATAAATATAGAAATAAATCAACTCCAATCTTTTAATCTTATTTCTACAAATAGTATTATAAAGTTTCTAATTTAATACTTATTAGTTCAAGAGATAAATTAGTATTAACTATAAAGGAATATTATAGTTTATAGAGGTTATAGCTAAAGTTTATATAATAGCTTATCGTCCTAGTTTATAGTTTATATAAAAATCCTAATAATTGTTATAATATATATAACATCTCTATTTTAATTCTAAGTATGAGAAATACATATTCTAAAATAGATACTTTAAGAAGTAAGATCATATTTCAAACTCCTATATTCAGAAACCTTATTACTATATCCAAAAACTTTAATATCAATACTTTATTAGTATTAAAGATATATAATAAAGCTTTCTAATATTGTTATTATATAGCTTGAGTATAATTAATAAGATAGAATTGATAGTTCTATTTAGAAATATTAGAATTAAGATATAGTTCATATAATCTTAATAATAAGAATAGAAATTAAAGATAGTATATTTCCTAAAGATAATATATAAGATGTTTGATATTCTATATAGTAAGTCTTCTATTTAGCCTTATTAATATTATAAGTCTTTTATATTTAATATCGTAGTTTAATATCTAGCTGGTTATTAGTATTTCATAGTAAAGATAGTAGGTTTAAATTTTATAAGAGGTAATTATAACTAGTCTTATTAGTCATATAAATGATATAGTAATTACTATTAATTATTAGCTCTTACTACTAGCTATCAATAGCTAGCAACTATCAATAGCTAGTAATAAGTATAGCTAGCTAGCTAGCATTAATCTTAAACTTTTATTATAATACCTTTTAGAATAATAATGATAAATAGATCTATACTTTATCTTTATAATAAGTATAGCTATTTTATTTGTTAGCTATTATATTAACAAACAAAATTATTAATACCTAAAGTTTCCCTTATTTAAATAATTCCTTATTATTAGCATTAGAGGACTTATAACGCAAGAGCTAACTATTAAATATAGCTTTCTTTAAAAAGTTCCTAAGAGGTATATAGCTTTAAATAAATCAAAGATTTTTAATGTAACTAATTATTATTAATATTATAAGCCTTATATTCTTCTTAAGTAGACTAATAATTATTATATTTTAAAAAGTTATTAGTAATATTAATTTTCCCTATTTGTTACTTTTTGTATTAACTAACTATGTTTTGTTACTTGAGGTTTTCTCTATTTAAATAGTTCTTCAGAACTTATTATACGTAATTAGGGGGCAAAATCTAGTATATATTATATATAACTAAACGTAGCTAAGCATAACACGTATAATCCTATTTTATCTAGTTAAAGTAAAACGAAGCCTATAGAGATAGTACTATAACTAAGAGTCTTTCTAGTAAAAACTCTATTACTTAAACGTATTATTCCTAATATACTTCTCTAGCTTCGAAGGCTTTACCTATAAGCTAGCCTTTCGAATAATACTATTAATACTCTATTTATATCTCGTAAGAAGTATTTTAAATAACCCTACTGCTTTTATTAAACCTTTACCCCTATAATAGGAAAAATAATACTATTTTTAGGTTATTCAGGTACCTCTTATTCACTTAGGGGTACCTTAGGTATAAAACTTCTAGTACCCTTAATATTTCAAAGTTCCTCCTCTTACTATAACTCTAAGTATCTTAACTAGTCTATTATATTAATTTAAATAACGAAAATACTAAACTAGTAATTT
>RYZW01002553.1:661-11953 GCA_004367215.1 Colletotrichum trifolii
TACTAGGTTATTAAATATAAAATAAGATTTACTATTTAAATAAAATATTATATAGCTTTTAGAGATCCCCCCTCTTCTAGTAATACTACTTAAAAGTAAACTTTAGATACTTTAGTTTTAAATTTGCCGCGAGAAAGTTTTATTACTAACTTAAAAGGTATATTATCTTCTTCTTCTATATTAATAATTATATATTCTCTTTTCCCTTAAAGAATATATCTGAAATATTTATATTATTAATAGATTTCTAAAAGAAGTATTACTTTAAAAGAAATAAAGACTTATAGTAGTTTCTTAGTATTAAAACTATTCGAAATTAAGTAATATAATAGCTATAGCTCTTATCAGTAATATATATTAAAAAGCTCTTTAAGTACCTTATAAAATATATATAATATATTAAGTAATTCGAAACCCCTCTAAAACTTAATAAACTCTTTCTATAGTAGTTGGATTAAAGGTCTTTAACTATTTAAGTTATATGCTTCTCGGGGACCCTATAAAGGAAGCTATACCTAGTAGTTAGCTCTTACTTCTTATATTTACTAGATACTACTAGTTCTGAGGAATTGTTTAAATAGAGAAACCCTTAAGTAGTAAAACATGGTTAGTTAATATGATATTTGATAAATAGGAAGGTATATTCGTCATAAAGGGAAAGTATAGGCTTATATTTATTATAGTTACTCTTTAGGGATTATAGTTATAAAATACTAGATACTAGCTAGCTAGTAGCGCCTATCACTAGCTATTAATAGTTGCTAGCTATTAATAGTAGGTAGTAAGTACTGATAGCCGGTAGCGGTTACTATATAGTTTACGTAATCGGAAGGTATATATACCTACCGGTCGCGCTTGCCCGCTGCAGGATTCGAACCTACTACTCTTACTATGATAATAAGAGCTAGCTAGATATTGAACCACTATATCAAGCGGGTATAAACTCTTTCTATAATATAATCAAACTTCTTATTTTAAAATTAAGTATTACTAGTACAATATCAGCTTTATTAATTATACTATTATTATAATAAAACTAAATATTACCTATATAGTNTATTAAGAAGCTTAGTAAAGGTATTTTAAGATTAAATATATACTTTTAGGGGACTTTATAACTAATAATTTCATAAAGCTTCTCTAAAGTTACTAGTTTAGTATTTTTATTACTTAGATTAATATAATAAACTAGTTAAATTATAGTAAGAAGAGGAATTTCGAGATATTAGGGGTACTAGAGGTTTTATATTCGAAGCATTCCCTAGTAAATAAGAAGCTTCTAAATAACCTAAAAATAGTACTACTTTTCCTATTATAGGGGTAGGGGTTTAATAAGGGTAATAGGGTATTAAAGAAGTTTCTCACGAGATATAAATAGAATATTCAATAGTATTATTTAAAAAGTTAGCTTATAGGTAAAGCCTTCGAGGCTAGAGGGGTATATAGGGAATAATATATTTAAGTAGTAGAGTTTTCGCCGGAAGAAACCTTAGCTATAGCGTTATCTCTACTAGGCTTCGCCTTACTTAAACTACTTACAATAGAGCTTTACGTGGCGCGCTTAGCTACGTTTAGTTATATATAATATATACTAGATTTTACTCCCTAATTATATATAATACCTTTTATACTTATATAATAAGATTATATATAGTATAGTTTTTATTTTATTAGATAAACTAATAATTAGTAATACTATACTATATAGGATATATAACTATATGTAAGTAATATATATACCTATATACTTCTATATATATATAGTATATATAGCTATATACGTTTTATATAATAGTTATATTAGAAGTTTTCGATCTATTCAAAATTATATACTTCTTAGGAACCCTATAAAAGAAGCTATACCTAATATTTAGCTCTTATTTTATAAAGCTTATAGATACTACTAGTACTAAGAAACTATTTAAATAGAAGAAACCTTAAGTAGTAAAACGCGGTAGGTTAACACGATAGCTAACAAATACGGAAAATATATATATAAAGGGAAAGTAAGTATAGATTTATATTTATTATAATTACTTATTATAAGATTATAATAAGTTATATAATATTAATACTAGCTAGCTAGCTATACTTATTACTAGCTATTAATAGTTACTAGCTATTAATAGCTATTAGTAAGGACTACTAGCTACTAGTAGTTATTATATTTAATTTATATAATTAGAAAGTATATAGCTACTAGTCGCGCTTACTTGCTACAGGATTCGAACCTATTACTCTTGCTATAATAGTAAAAGCTAGCTAGACGTTAAACTACTATATTAAGTAGATATACTTAATATATATATATATATAATATAATCATATGTTTTCCAAACTTTACTAGTAATATCTGTTACTAGCTATAGTTTAGTACTATAGTAATTAGTAAGTATTTACTATACTATAGATCTAGAGCTTTATATAGCTATATATATAGCTATATAATATATTCATAATAATAAAACATACTAGGGCCTTTTTGTATTTATATAGATAAGATTATATATAGTATATAATTATCTTTACTAGAGGAACTAATACTAACTAATAGTTAAGTTTTCTAATTATTACTACTTTACTATAGATTAGTAAAATTATTATACTAGAAGAAGTAATTACGGAACCTTATGCTTATAGTTTATAAAACATAAAGAATTATAAGTATTATTTTAGATACTTTAAACTTTCTTTATCCTAGGATTTCGTTAAAGCTTTCTGGGATAAATATACAAAACTTTTTGTAAGGATTATTACTAAAGAGTTAACTATATATTTTTAATATAGTTTAGTTAAAAGTATTCTATAAAATAATATCAAAAGAAATAACTATAGATTTTTCTTTATCAATAAATAGAGAATATTGAGAAAATATAATAACTCTTTTTAGAATATTACTAGATTTGTGTAGTATATAGGATTTATAGTATCCTATATTTCTTATATTTAAGAGACGTATATATTATCTCAAAAAGAGATTTCCTCCCTTTAAAGCGTTTCTCTCTTTTTTATTAAGATACTAAAAACTAGTTTTAGTACTAATATACTTTAGGTTGTAGCTTTAAATACATACACTTATAACTCTAAGAAACTTTGAAGTTTTATAGATTAGGTTTTATTTTCATAAGCTATTGAAATCAATTATAATAATGTCATTAAAACTAATTCTACTATTATCAATATTTATATAGTTTACTTTATACTTTAACATTAATATATAAAGACTTATAGCTTTATACTATTTAATCATCTTAGTATTAATTTTATAAAGTATTTTAGTGTAATAAAGTGGTTTAGTAATAATATTATAATCTACTCTTTAAGAAAGTATGTCATTAATTATAGGGTTAAGGTTAAAGTAAACAGGAACAGGATTTATATAGTTTTATACTAATGTTTTAGTAGGATTACTTTATTTCTCAGACTTTAATAGAATTTAATAGAATTAATATTTAGTTTAATATTTCTAATAATAATTTCAATAATTATTTAGAATAGGTAAATATCTTTCTACATATAAAAAGAAGTATAGCTATCTTTTCTTAATACTAAACTTAAAATTAAAGGGGTAATACTTATAGTTATTATGTTATAAAAGGAGTAGTAATAAGTAGTTAGTACTATTTTCTTATACTAGGCAAGTTTGTTTTGAACTTTGATTAGCTAAGATTAGTTACTTATTATAATAAATATTAATATATCAAGAAAGGAAACCTTTATATATAACTATTATTTATGGATTTTAATAGTAATAGGATAGTTGATTATATAGTTATATCTTACTTATATAATCCCTAGAAACTAATCTATAATATGTATACCTAGTTAAAAAGAAAGGCTATACTTTTATAGTTTTACTTCTTATTTATATTATATATAATTAGGGGGTAAAATCTAGTATATTATATATACCTAAATATAGCTATGCGTGCTGCGTAAGACTTTACTTTGAGTATTTTGAGTAAGGCAAAGCCTATAGAGATAGTATTAGTATTCGAGGTTTACTTAGTATAAAACTCTACCTCTTAAGTATATTATTCTTAATATATCTCTCTAATCTTAAAGACTTTACTTACAAACTAGCCCTTTTAAAATAATAAGTCTAATCTTTTCTAGTTAAAAAGTAAACAAATAAGAAATATTAAAAAGCTTATTTAATTTAAACTATAGTTAAAATAATAAGAAGAATTTAAATCTACTTTCCTTTAAGATAGAAATATCTCTAACTCTACTATGAAGAGTCTAATCATTATATAATTCTCAATTATTTAAATACTTTAAATAATACTACTTATCTAGCTATTTTCTACTAATTACATCCCTAAACGTTTAGTAATTCTAACTAAAACTTCTATTAGTTAAAATATTATAGCTTAATTACTTATAAGAAAGTTTTAAGGTTATAGCTATAATTCTATCATTTTCATTATTAGGCTTAGTAAATTCTCTCTATTTTTAATATAAGTTCCTAATTCTATTCTTGCTTTTAGAAACTATAACTAATTTTCTATACTTCTTTAAATTAGTTTCTATATATTAAGTACTATGTTTTATTTACCTATTTTGAGATCTCAATTTAAATATTCTATTCTTAGCTAGATATAAGTATAATGAGAAAGTTTTATTCTGTATAAATAGCTTACAAAATACTATTACTTTCTATTGTTTTATATTACTACTATAGAAATACTTTACTAAATAGTAAAATTAATATGTAATTTACTTATGTATGTTTTTTATATAAATAGTAATTATTTTGAAAAAATTCCTTTACTTATTCTAACTAATCTAAAAATATTATTTATAAATCTATAGAATTAAGAGATGATCTTAATTGTTTACATTCTATTTAAGTTGAATTCTTTATAAATTTATTTACTAGTATCAAATCTATAAATGTATAAACTATTTTAAAACTATCTTTTCAATATTCTTAAAATGACGATTTAGTTACTTTTACTCTATACCTTAAATAGTATCTAAGCTCTTTACTCTATTTATAGATTTAACTATAAGTTTTACCTAATAATAGTGTTCGTACTCATACTAGCTTATAACTAGTTAAAATAATAATAAACTTACTTATTATTATAGATAATTATAGTTCTAATTCTAATATTTAACCTTATAATAGTGGAAGACGTTATAGTAATAGTTTATACCGGGAAAGCTTTATCTAAACTAAAGCTTAGTATATATAGCTAAGAATAACTACGAAGGTTATAGGGTTAAGGATTTTTATAAACTTCTTAAAAATGGATAAAAAAAAATACTTATAAAAGCTAAGTATTCTATAATCTATTACTTTTCTATATCTTTTAAGAAAGAAGTGAAATCTCCTCGAAATCTATATAGTTACCTATAAAAGAAAACTATAGAATATCTATAGAACTATCTAGCTATAACTATTATAACTTAAACTATTACTTTCTTATAATAAACCTTAATAAAATTATCCCGAGTATTATAATTAATAAGTAACTTATAGATATTTAAAAAAAGAGTATCTAGCTAACCTATAACTTATTATACTAAACTAATAATATTGGGGNTAATATCGGGGATTAGGTATTAACTAGGTAATACTTTAATACTAATATACTATTATAATACTAGTTACTAGATACTTTAGAGTATTATAATGACGCGATTATAGAGGTTTTGAAAGCTATCTAGCTATACTAGAAATATCCGTATCTCTTAAAATAACTATATTTATTAAATATCTATATATTAAAATCTACTTAATAAGTACTTACTGTTTCAAATTACTAGTTTAATATTCTAGTAGATGTCATAATAAATTCTCCAGATATCTCTAGAATTAAACTTAATATCTTAAAATAGTCTTTTTAATATTTAGTTTCTTTTAAAATATATTTAAAACTAAGAAGTTCTATTCTTATCATTAGTTTTTTACAAATATTCTATTAAATAGTTTTTTGGTAAATTAACTTTCTAAATAGAAAAATATATAGTTATAGATTAATTCTTCAATTTCTTTATGATTTATAGGAAAGATATGTCTAGTAATTAAAAGTATTTGAAGTATTTCCTTAATACTCTTTAAATTTCTAAATCATAATACTGAAAACCTTACTTTATAGAAATACTAAATTATTTAGTTTGTAATATTGAAATATATTGAAGAAGAATTTATAAAATACCTTAAAGTTTAAAAACTGTTAATCACATATCGAATTATACTATAATTAAACCATAAAGAATCAAACTAACCTTTATCTCATATATATAAATCTCTTAAAATATAATTTAATTACTATTTATAGTAAGATAAATTACTAGAGATAGTATTACTAATATTAGTCTATATTTAAGATTAAAATATTTAGTATCCTTAGTAATATATATATATCATAATCTCAGTAAATCTTATAATACTTGAAATCCTTAACTTTTTAAATTCCTGGGAAATACTCAATAAAGTATTATTCTTCAAATTTGAAAATATAACTTATACTTTTAATAATCTTAAAAGTAATTCTTTTCGTTACTTGGTAATTCCTAAGAAAGGTTTCATCTATGGAGGATAAAGAATATATACTTAAATTCTTATTTTTAAATGAGTAAAACTCTTTTAGATATAATTGGAAACCTAGTAATTTTGATCTTAAAATAAGTACTTTATTTATTCTATTTGTAAGCAGTTTAAAAAAGTTCTTAACTTTATAATTTTAGTAGTTATTTTGAGCTATATATATTAAGTCTTACTTTTAATAAAACTTTCCCCGACTATTATTACGAGGTCTTCTATTACTACAAAATTAAATATTAGAGCTAGGGGTATAATTATCTATAATAATAAGTAATTTCATTACTATTTTAACTAGGTTTAAGCTAGTATTAGTATGAATACTATTATTAAGTAAAATTAGTAGTTAAATTTATTTATAAAGTAAAGAGCTTAGATACCATTCTAATTATAGAGCAAAAATAACCAAATAGAATAAGCAAATTAAATATAAATCTAAAGTTCATTTAGAAATAACCTATTAAGAATAAACCTTTATATAAAAAATAGTCTAATCACTTTAATCTTATAATCTTTTTCAAAAGTTAAACACTAAATCCTTAAGAGTATTCTATCTAAAATATTATATTTAAAAATACTATATATATTAGAAGCTAGCTACGAGAGATACTTTAGTAGTACCTTAATAGTATTATAATAAACTTGAAAACTTTACACTTAAGGTGAAAACGTTTTACTGAAATATAGAAATAATAGTAATATAGAGCTTTAATAGTAATATTTTATATAAACCTTAAGGTTTAGGTTGAAAATATACCCCTTATTATTCCTTTGTTTTATTACTATAGTAATATGTAGTATTAATAAATTTATAATATACTAGTAATTTCTAACTACTTGAGCTAGTCTAATTAATCACAAAAATCTATTTAAGATATTTCCTCTAAATATTATTAATACTAAATAGTTTTACTAATAAGAAAATTCAGGGATTATTAATATTAGATAGTCTTACTAATAAGAAAATTTATACTACCTTTATCTTAAGTAATTCTATATTATACTTTCTTTTCTATTAACTTTTAAGAAACTCCTTTTTCGTTTTTTATATAACTTTATTTCCCTCTTTCTAGATTTATGTAACTTCTTATTTTATTTAGTTATTTTTACTCTATACCTAGAATAGTATCTAAGCTCTTTACTTTATATATAGATTATAGATTTAACTATAAATTTTACTTGATAATAGTATTTATACTAATACTAGCTCATAACTAATTAAAATAGTAATAACATTACTTATTATTATAGATAACTATACCCCTATTTCTAATATTTAACCCTATAGTAATAGAAGGCCTCGTAGTAATAGTTAGGGAAAACCTTATTNACTAGCTAAAACTTAATATATAAAGCTAAAAGTAACTACTAAGGTTATAGGGTTAAGAACTTTTTTAAACCTCTTAAAAATAGAATAAAACAGAATACCTATTTTAAAATATAAAAACTAAGTATTCTATAATCTATTACTCTTCTATAACTTTCACAAAAAAACCGAAATCTCCTCGAAATCTATATAACTACTTATAAAAAGATAATTATAAGATAAATAGAGAGATATCTAGTTATAACTATTATAACTAAAGCTATTAGTATATAGGATTAGGCTTTAATGAAATTATTCCGAATACTATAATTAAAANAATAGCTTATAGATATTTAAAAGAAGATTATCTAGTTAATTTATAATTTACTATACTAAACTAATAATATTAGGGACTAAGTATTAATTAAATAATACCCTAATATTAATACTTTACTATAATATTAATTACTCAATATTTTAGAGTATTATAATACTATAATTATAGGAGTTTTAAAAACTATCTAGTTATACTAAAAATATCCGTATTTATATAAGTATTATTTATATATTAGCTATACTTAATTCATATATTAAGACTATTCGCTAATAAGAGTAGGCTAAGTCCTACTCTACTTATATAGAGATTATAAATTAACTTATATTAATAGTAGAGAACTTTTATATTAGTAGTATAAAGTTTTATCTTAGGGGTAGGTAAAGCTTAGTCTATAATAAGGATATTAAAATTACGGATATTAAAGTTATAATAAATATTCGAATAGAGTACTTATAGTTAGTAGTAATTGAATATCTCGAGATATTCGAATTATATATAGCTATAAGGGCGTGAAGGTGTAAAGGCGTAAGGTTATTATAGAAGGAATTATTAGTTATTTATTATTAAAAAGGTTAACGTGGGGTAAGTATACTAGCTATAGCTATGAGGGGTTTAGCCCCGGAGGGGTTCGGCCCCGGATTAACTAGGGGCTAGCTGTAGTAGTTAGCAGGGGGGGGGGGGTAGGAGGGCTAAAGTTATACTTTAGGGGGTAACATATCTACTAATAGTCGTAGTAGAAAGCGAGCTATTAGCCCCTTCTAATTTCTTATTTTATACTTATTATAATACTACTAATTTACTACTTTTCTATTCTTTTTTCTTTTTAGATTTTATTTCTTGTTATATTAAATATTATTATTACTAGTTCTAGATTTCTTAATAAAAACTTTTCTTACTATTATACCTTTTCTAAACTTATTATTCACGCTTATAGTAGTTATATTATAGAAGGTAATTCTAACAATAATAAAAACTAGCTCCCTAATATAGTTATCTCTATTTATCTAAATTATTATTTTAAGTAAAATAGAAGTAGTATTACTTAACCCTATATACTAGGTTATAACTAATCTTATTACTTATACTAAAAATCAAAAAATAACTATAAATAGGGTTCCTACCTCTTTATTACTAGCCCTAAGCTACATATTACTAGCTACTAAATTAATTACTTAATTATATTTAGTAATTATATTATTACCCCTATAGTTACTATTTCCTAAGAGAAAGATAATATTAAAAACTACTATATTACTATCTTTTCGCTAGAGTTTTCTACTATAGTCTAATATTATAATAATTACTTCTATTATACTTAATAAGTAGCCTTTACTTATATTACTACTATATTTACTATTCCCTCTTCTAATACTAAAAGTATTCTTACCTTTATTTCTCTCTTTACCCCTACATGAATTCTTACTAGCTTTAGTAGTATTATATAAAGAATAATAAGTTTCTCTGTTTTTTCTTTTTATATTAATTTCTTTATAGTAAAGTATTATAATATTTTCTAGTAATTATATTATACTTTACTAATATCATAACTATATCTTTCATCCCAATAATACTAACTCGCCTACCTATTACTATTATATAATTACTATTTTTCATTAATACTAATAATACCTTACTTATAAATAAGTATCATTTATCACTATTCCTAATAATCAAGAAGAGAAAGATAATAAAAGAGGGGAGGAATTCTATAGGTATAAAGAAGTATAGGATAATACTAATCTTTCTATTTAATTTAGTTATTTAGTATTCTAGGAAGGAGTTTAGTAGTTAGTTATATATACCCCCTAGGAATTATTATATTATTTAATTTATTACTTATATAATCTTTCATTATTAGTAAATTAATATTAAACTACTAATTTCTCTAATACCTTTATACTATAACTTAAATTATAAAGTAGCTTTATTATTAATAAAGCTTTTTAAAGATTTCTATATTAAAGTTTTATAATTCTTCTATTTAATTAATATATTATAGTTATATGTTTACTTTAGTTTATTTTTCACTATAAACATTTCCTTAATATTATATTCTTCTTAAATTTTATTATTTTCCCCAGTAAGAACTAAAATAAAATTAACATATATATTTATATATTATTATAATAGTAATAAACTATCTTCCATTTATTTAATATAATTAGTATAGAATATTGAGTAAATACTTATAGGGATATTCAATATAATATTAAGTAGGTTTAGTATATTAATAATCTTATATTTAGAAGATATATAGTTAAGCTTCTTAGTTAATTAATTTCTTTTAATATAGTATAATAATAACTATACTTTATCCTTAACCTAAAACCTTTTAGTTACTCATTATATTCTATTTACATGTATTTTATTATATTACTATATATATACTATTACTACTTAAATTATAATAAGACTATCGTTAAAATAAAATAAGAAAACTAAAGCTTATCCTAAACTAGAATAAACAATTTACTCTATTATCTAAGAATATAAGATAAGTATAATATTAAACCTATTTAGGAATTTATTTAGGTTTATCTTAATTACTAAGAAATTCCTATTATTTAATACCAGTTAATAAATAGTAATATAAGTTAGCTAGTTTAGTTATAAAAGAAGAATATATATTTATAAAGAAACCTTAATCTTAAATATTACTTTCTCTATCCTACTATCTATTTAGAAATAGAATAATATTAATGATAATTGTTATGTTTTTATTAACTAGTATAATATTATCTAGAAAATACTAACTTAGTCTAAATTAGAATTGATAATAATTAATATAAGGAAACTATAGGATTACTACTAAATACCCTAGAACTTTTCTATATAGGCTTTAGTAATTATAAATATTAGAATTCCTTACTAGATATATTTTAATAATTAATTTATAATTATTATAGGAAAGTCTAACTTTCCTTCTATAATAAATAATAGTTTTATTATACAATTATAGAAATTTGTAACTAGAATTTATTCAGAGTTAATAAGAATTATAATAAACCCTAGTAATATCATTAACTCTGATACGAATACTAGTAAATATTATATATTTATATAGAATAATTACTATTTTTTAATATACTATCTTAA
>RYZW01002555.1:0-11427 GCA_004367215.1 Colletotrichum trifolii
ATAATTTTAATATCCGCGACCTTAATATCTCTATTATAAACTAAGCCTTACCTACCCCTAAGATAAGACTTTATACTACTAATATAAAAGTTTTCTATTATTAATATAAGCTAACTTATAATCTCTATATAAGTATAGCGGGACTTAGCCTATTCTTATTAGTAAACGATCTTGATATATTAATTACGGCTAATAGCTAACTTATAAATAATACTTATATAGATACGGATACTCCTAGTATAGCTAGATAGCTTTTAAAACTTCTATGATTATATTATTATAATATTCTAAGGTATCTGGTGACTAGTATTATAGTAGTATATTAATATTAGGGTATTACTTAATTAATACTTAGTCCCCGATATCGTTAGTTTAGCATAGCAGGTTATAAGTTAGCTAGACGATTTTTTTTTAAATATTTATAGGTTATTTATTGATTGTAGTATTAGGGATGATTTTATTAAGGCCTATTTTGATAAAGTAATAGTTTTGGTTGTAATAGTTGTGGCTAGATATCTCTATACTTATTCTGTACTTCTTTTTTTGTAGGTAGCTGTATGGATTTCGAGGAGATTTCAGTTCTATTATAAAGGTATAAATATAGAAGAGTAATAGATTACGGAATACCTGGCTCTTGTAGGCGCTTTGTTTTATTCTATTTTTAAGAGGTTTATAAAGGTTCTTAACCCTATGACTTTGGTAGTTATTTTTAGCTATATATATTAAGCCCTAGTCTTAATAAAGCTCTCCCCGACTATTACCACGAGGTCTTCTACTACTATAGGGTTAAATGTTAGAACTGGGGGTATAATTATCTACGATAATAGGTAATTTCATTACTATTTTAACTAGTTACGAGCTAGTATTGGCACGAATGCTATTATTAGGTAAAATGTATAGTTAAATCTATATATAGGGTGAAGAGCTTAGATACCATTCTAGGTATAGAGTAAAAGTAACCAAATAACTTATTTCTAGATTAATATCTAATTCATAAACCTTAAAAACTTAAAGCTCTAGGGGATTATTAATACTAATTTAGTAATTAATATTATCGCCGAAGACTATATCTATAAAACAAATCTATTTAGTAGAATAATACTTACACATTTAAAACTACGAAGTATTATAAATATTAGATATATTATAGACTTCCGCTAAGTAATAATAGAAAATATCTATATTAGAAGATATTATATCCCTAATATTAGATTTCTTATTATACTTAAAGGGATAGTTATAAAAGATTTAATCCTAGGAATACTATTTATTATTAAAACCTAAATAATATTTTAATATACGCCTAATTAGATTATTAATTAGATCTAGTCTAGAAATATTTATTTAAACGTTTCTTTATTATTCTATATATATAACTTAAATGTAAAGTTCTAAGATATTATACTAAACCTAAGAGATTTTAACTATATTTAATATATATATTATCTTCTTCTTTCTATAAGAGAAAGAAACTAGGTACTATTATTAGAAACTACGAAGTAATAGCTAGTAAATAGAATATAGAGGAAGAAAGCTACTATAAAAAGACTAATATAATATATCTAAGTTTTTAAGAAATACTAATAGTACTAAAGTTTAATATACTAAAAAATATAGAAGAGTTAATAGATAATAATAAAGAAGTAATTATAGTAGTAGATAAGATTAATAAAGAATTTGAGGTAATTTTAGAAGTTTTAATTTGAAAAATGATTAAACTAAGAATTAAAGAGATTTGTAGTATTATTATATCCCTAGGAAAGTATACTCTAGACTATTTATCCTATAAGGGATAATACTTTTATAGTTTTTATAAACCCGTATAATATAAATAATTAGCTTATATTAGAGATTTTAAGAGATAGAGGAAATCCTATTATAAGGGATAAGATATTCTAGAAGTAATAAATACTATTTTTAAAAAGAATATATAAGAGGAAGAAATAGTAGTAATAGATATTTAGAATAGATAAGTTGAAGATATTAATACTATATATACCACGAAAAACATGAAAGTTTAACTAGTAGACGATATATTATTAGATAAGTTAATACTAGAAGGAGACCTAGAATAGAAACTAAAAACGTAGGAAAAAGTAAAGAAAAACATTACTAATAACTTTATAACTCGATTTATAGATGTAATTATACTAAAAGTCTTAAGCCTAACTCTAGAAAAGTATTTAATACTAGAATAATTAAACTTTATCTTAGATAAATTAAGTTATTTATATATTTTAGAAAAAGAACTACTAGTAGAAGTACTAAAAGTAAGGGAAAAGATACTAGTATAAGATTTTAGTTATTATAGAAAGATATTAAGTTCTATTATACCTCCTTAGATACTTAAGACTATTCTTTATAAAATATAGTAAACTAGGTTAATTCTTATCCTCAAAAACTTGATAGATAATATTTTTAAGATTCTAAAAATATATATTTAGAATAATATACTGGAATATAGCTATATAACTTATAGAGACCTGGTTTTTAGTATAGAAGAAAGATAGTAAGATATAACTTATTAACCTAGTAATAAAGATTAATATAATTACTATTTAAGATATAAAGTTTCCTCTAGAAATAAATAAAGTTTTAGAGGATTTTAATATATATAAATTATTATTATTATTAGATATCTTTTAGGATATAACTAGATTCCCTTAAACCTTAAAAATAAGATTTTAATAATATTCATAATTCTACTTAGACTTTTATAGTATAATACTTTTCTTATAAGTAATACTAACTTAGTTATAAAGTTTATACGGATTATAATAAATATCCTTTATAATTTAATTCTATATTACTATAAAGCTTTCCTAGATAATATTATAATTAACGAGCTAATAATAATTTATAATAAAGAAAATAACTCGCGATATCCTAGTATTTATAGATATATTCTAGAGTAGATTTAGAATATTAATAAGGTTTTAGTAAATATTAAGCTTACTAGTTATATAATTATAATTATAAAGTTTTAGTAAGTATAATAGACTATTATAATAGTTAAGTATATCTATAAAGCTTATAAGAAATATCTAGAAGAATCTAAGATTATAAAAATTGAAAAATAGAAGTATTATAATAATATATTTAAAGTTAAGTTATTTCTCGGGTTTATAATATTTTCTAAAGGATAAGTTTAGGATTATTCTACTATAGCAAAACTACTTAACAACTTACTAAAAAAGATTTTCTTTTCTAATAAGAATAGGAATAGATTATTATTATATAATAACTTAAAAATAAGCTTTATAGCTTACTAGTTCTTATTTTAATTAATTATAGTTTCTTAAATAACTAGATCTACTTAATAGTTAATACTAGTAGTACTAATTAGGGAGCTATTCTTAGATAATTTATTAAATAGAAATAAACTATTACCTAATTTAAGAATAGCTTATTTATAAATATAAAACTTAATTATAATACTAGTAAGCAAAGATTTCGAGGAATATTAAAAGTTCTAAAATACTTATAAAACTACTTCTATATATAATATTTCTTAGTAGAGACTAATATAAAGACTCTTATTATATAACTTAATAATACTATTTCTAACTTACTAAGAATACTAGTAATTCATTAGATATCTTAGATTAGAATATTTAACTTTAAGATTAAATATATTAGTAGTATAATTAATCTAACTATTAATAAACCTTTATAAAAACTATCTAAACTATCTAACTAGAATAATAAATAAATAAAAAGTAATATAAATAACTAGATTAATATATAGATCTTTTTCATAGATATAACTACTAGAAATCTTTCTAAACAATATATATTATGAAAGATAATTAATAAGTTAAGGAAGTATTTAAGACGGAAACTATAGTAAATAGAATAAACTCGATTAATAAAGCTTTATCCCTCTTATTTCTAATATTAAACTATTCATAGACCTAGTTAAAAAGGATAAAGTAAATTACTTATTATTTAATTATACTAAAGAAACTTCTAGGAATTAACCCTAGCTATTTTAAAGCTTTTAAGTAGAAAGCTTTAACTTTTCAACTACAAGATAAACTATTATTTACCTAACTAATACTATTTCGCATAATTCCTACATATATTATTAATAGGGAAAATAATAAGAAGAAGCTAATATTAATAATATATAATAAGAATAGATATTAAACAAGAAAACTAGTTTATAAGAGATTAGCTAGCTAATTAATATTACTAGTCTAATATATATAAAGAGATAAGGGAAGTAATTAAGTATTTTCTAGATTATTAGAAAAAGAAAGTATATAAGACTACAAACTTTAATAGATTTACTACGTCTTAGAAACTACTTTTTAACTTTATCTACTTAAATATTTAAAGAGTAAGAAAATAGTATTTTATTAAAACTAGAAATATATTTATAGGTCAGCTAGAAGCTTAGTAGCTTCTGAAACTAACTTTAAAAGTAATTATAAAATTCTTATAAGAAAAAGTTATTATATACTATAGCTTCTATAGTATTCTTATTATAGATAAAAGCGCTAAGAACAAAAAGTTTATTATCGAATTTAATAAGTAATACAAGCTAAAGCGTAAAATTACCTTAGCTTATAACCTATAAGCTAATAGAGTTATTAAAGTTAGATATTAACCTATTATCTATATATTATAAGTATAACTATAAGGTAATAGTAGTAAAAACCCTAAACTCCTTCTACTTATAGCTTTATTCGTAAATCAAATAATAATATAAATATTAATAGGATTGATACTTTTCTACTTAAAATATAGATATAGAATAATTATACTAATTAAAATACTTATACTAATATAAAAAGTATTGGACTAGGTATCAGTAAAAACACCTAAAGAAGAGTTAAATATAAAAATCTATATCTTTATATAATTAGATAAAAATAAAGCAATAGCTATAGTAATAATTACAGATTAATATAGGAAAGTACTAGAAGGTTTTAATAGAAAGAAAGAAAATACTTTATAGGATAAGTAACTAGAACCTAGCAATTTAGTTCTAGTTTATAATATTAAGAGAATAATCAACAAGTCTTTTAATAAAAAGCTTAAATATTAATAAATAGGCTTTTTTTAGATTTATTTATAAACTCCAAACTCTTTATTATATTAAATAGAAACTTCATATAGGGAAAGGATTACTAGAGTAAAATTTAGAAGAAATAGGTTATAGAAATTTATATAAGTACCCGAAAAATATTAAGAACCTATAGATCTAGATATTCGCAGATCTAATCTAGAGACAAAATAATCTAAAGTCTTCCTAGCCTAAAAAAACCTATAAAAGATAATAAAAGAAAAAGAAGGATTTATAGTCCCCAGAGAAACCAACAATAATATTTCAAACAAACTAACTACTTAATAACAAAATTACCTCTTAAATATCAAATATATAACAGAAAGAATACTACAAAATCCCAAATTCGAGATTTAAATTCTAGTAATAGCCCTATCATTAAAAGCTCAATACTAAGATATAATAGTCTAACCAAAATAAGTATAATATTTATCTATTTAAAAATAGATTCGTAAACCTATTATCTAATTATTACACTCATTTAGATACTTATGTCTTTTATTCTAAATATTTATTTTATATCTCCCCTTTTTATAAGTATAGGTTTAAATAAATTTCTAGCTAATAAAATATAGTCTATAACCTTAAAGAAGAAAAGTACCCTACTCACGAAAAAAACTTATTAACTAAAAAAAAACAAAAACAAATATAATATATACTTATAAATACTTTTTCTTATTTTATTATTCTTTACTTTTTATTATTCTTTCTATTATTTCTCTATTACCTATAATAACTAAGTTATATTTATAGACATACTAAATAATAACTACTTTATTCCTATTAATAAACCTAATACTATAAATACAAAAACTAATAACCCCTAGCTTATAAGAAAATATTACTCCTAAATCTAAAACTTATACTTCTTAATAAGAAAATAATACTAAATATAACAAGTAAATTACATATAAAAGAATAACCTAAAAAAGTAGAAAATATATTAGGAACCTTAAAATCTTTCTTCTACCAAAGAAAATCCACTTTATACTACTACTTAAAAAATATATTAATAATATTAATAATAGTTTTCTTAAACTCCTAAAAAATCTCAAACTTAAGAATAGGGAAACTATTATATTAACAACTAAGATAATATATCTTATCTATATAATAGAAACTAAAACTAAATCTTTTATAAACTACTTTAGAGTTAAAAAAACAAATATTCTAGGTTTTATAATAGGAATAGTTAATATAAAAGCTACTAGGTAACGAAATATATTCAGAATACAAATTATAGACCTAAAAACTAGTCTTCGTATTATAAGTTATATACATATACTCTTTATAATAGTTATAAAGGATAGTATTTTAACTACTATATCTTTAAATAAAGAAGCTATAAATAGTAGCTAAATACTAAAGTAACTCATAAACCTAAGTATTAGACTAGTAAGTAATACTACTATAAATAAATACTTATTAATAAAATAGGAATATACCTCAAGTATACTCTTAAACAAATTTATAGTTATAAAGTCCTATAAAAGTTTACTAGAAGTTCACTTATATCTATATAAGAGACTTAAAACTATAGACCTAATAAATAAAACCTATTTCAAAATACTTATTCTAAAATATCTTAAGTCTAATAAATATAAAGCTAGTAAAAACTTTAAGAAATATCTTAATTAGGATACTTAATATAAAACAAAAAAAGAAGTATATACTAAAAATTTAGAAGGATCAATTAAAACCTAGTATAATATATTGTTAATAGTTTTCTAAAAGACGTAGACACTTAAGTTATAAATCAAGAAAGTCTTATGAGGTTTATTAAAGAATCGTATTCTTAAAATATTAGTTACCTTACTAGGGAAAAATTAATCGAATTATAATATAGTAATAAAATAATTCATAGATAAAAACGAATAATAAGAAGAATTAAAATATATTTAATAAAACAAAACCAACTCAGGAGAAAAGACTTTCCTTCTATACCTTTGAGTATTAATGAGAAACTTTTTATCTAAATAATATTACTATTTACTTATTATTTATAATAAAAATAGTAATTTACTCTTTCTTAGACTTATAGTAGTTAAGATTTACTTTTTATAGACTTATAACTATACAAAGAAGTATTTTATTCTAAAGGATCAATCTTAGAACTTCTTTTTATATATATATATATATATATAATTATATACTAAGTCTAGGATCTTATAAAATTTATAATTCTATACCTTTTCTTTATTATTAACTTAATATTATAGTTTAGTTTTATAAATTACTTCTTTATAATACTTAGCTTATAAAAATCCATTTTCTCTAGAATAATTTATTAAATAAATCATTTACTATAAATATTAAACTAATTTTAGTATGAGTTACTTATAACTTCTATAACTTTAAATAAGTAAGTAAGTTTATAGAAGAATACTCTATTATACTTATTTTCCTAGTTCTTAATTTCTAATTAGTAGAAGTTCTTAAGATACTATAAAATAGTTAACTTTATAAATAATACTTAGATAGTAATAATTAAGTCTTATACTTAAAAGTAGGAGTTTATAATAATTAGCTTTAAAATCCCTATCTAGATATTAAGTTTAACTAATCCTAGTTTCCCCTATAGATATTAGTTAGAAGTATAATAATAAGAAAACTACTACTTAATATATTCTAAGAAATAGTTAATAGACTAGCTTTCCCAGTATTATAAGGTTTCTTAGATATCTATATTCTAGTATTATATAACTTATTAAGTTATATTAAATATAGAGAATTATTTAATAGAGATAAATAGGTTGTAAGCTACTAGTAGATAATTTAAGAATATACTAAAATATATAACTTCTATATCCTATTAATATTCAATAAGAATTATAAAAGAACTATTTGGTATTATAGAGAAATGTTAAAATATAACTAGTTTCTAGATTATTATTATATATTATAATATGAAAAATAGTAAAGCTTAGATATATTTTATTATTAATTAA
Source organism: Colletotrichum trifolii (assembly GCA_004367215.1). NCBI lineage: Eukaryota > Fungi > Ascomycota > Sordariomycetes > Glomerellales > Glomerellaceae > Colletotrichum > Colletotrichum trifolii. The sequence goes on from RYZW01002555.1 coordinate 8,020, forward strand.
AATAAGGGATAGGTTTAGTACCAAGATAATTAATACTATAATAGTAGTAGAGAATTATACTATAGAATAGTAATCGTACTTATAAACTTAACTTTATTAAAAGAATTCTAAACTTCTTTTTAACTAATTACCTAGTAAATTTATATAATATATACCTAGAATAATTACTTTTGATAAATATCTACTCTTATAATACTTAATTAAGTAAGGATTATATTTAATACTAGATAGGTTCTTAAGAAACTTATAATCTATAAAATTATAGAAACTATTTAGAAGTTATACTTTATTCGCAAATTCTATTTAGATATACTAGTTAGAAAAGCTTTAATAACTAAGTAATCTAATTTCTTCAAATAGTTTTAAGATTACAAAATAATAATAAGAGAAATACTATAGTTTACTAGAAGAAAGTATAAGCTAACTATAAAAAGTTCTTAAATATAAAATATATATAACCTAAGAAATTAAATATACTATTAAATATAGATAATAATATCTTTATATTTTTACTAGGAAGTTTAGAACTCTTTCTAGTTATAAATAAAGCTTATTTATAGACTTTTTAAATTATGATTCCCTTATCTTTATTCTTAGTTATAAAGAAAATAAATATCTAGAATACTACTACTAGATAATAATTTATATAAGATTTAGCTTAGAAGCTTTCTTATATTCTAGTTAATAGTTACTTAGAGAAGAACTTAGATTATTATAACTCTTTATACTTTTACCCTAATCTTTATAGACTTATATAAAAATAGTTTTAATTTATAAAACTAATTTACCTAGTATTAGTTTCCCTATTCCTAAGTATAGCTAAAAACTTACCTTAAACTAGTAAAAGCTATTTCTTACTATTAATTAAAATAGAAATAGATAAACCCTAGTAAAATACTTTAATACATATTATACAAAAAGTCTAAATCTCTTAAAATTAAATTTAGAGTAATAATAAATAGAGGTTAAAGATTATATAATACTCTATAATACTAAAAGTATATTTTAACTAGAAGATATACTAGATAGTATTAAGCTTATTTCTTTATTTAAAATAGGTTTATGAATAAGGCTAGCTAGCTTCTTTTATATTTCTAATAATACTTTTTAGAATACTTAGGAAATATTACTTATTAATAATAAAACCTAATAAATAAAATAAAGCTCTTTTTAAATACAAAATAACTCTATAATACTAATATTATAGTTTTGATATACTATTATAGCAGAAACTATTGAGTTAACTTTATAGTAAACTAACTAAATGACTATATATACTACTTATTTTCCTTATAGGAAAATTCTAGTAATAATAACTTTATTACAAAAGTCGATAATTTCTGAGAGTTTTATAGAAATACTAGTATATCTAAAGATATATTTTACTTCTTATATACTAATACTTATCTAATCCTTATAGAATAATAATAAAATAGGTATTTATATAGCTTAAAAGTTATTAGATAGTTAAGAAGTTTTATCTATAATAGAATTTTAGATATTTAAGAAAGTTTTTAATATATAGAAGACTACTAATATAGTAATTCTAAAGTTAGCTTTCTTATTTATAGATAGTAGTTATTAATTAGTAAAGTATTTAAGCTTTATTAATCTAATTATAATAACTTTCTATCTTATTTAGTTACTATAGAGTAATACTACTAGGATTATAGTAATTACTTATTACTAGATTTTATACTAATTAAATCTTATTAATATAATTAGGATTTGTAAATTTATATATTAAATAAGAAAATAACTAGGTTACTTCTAGCTTCTATAGAGTAAGTATAAGTAGATATTACTTTAAAGGTTCCTAGATATAGAACCCCGAGGCTTAAAGCTCCTAAGTTATAAATAATTCTATAATAATAACGAACTCTACGTAAAATTATTAGTAAACCTAAGACCCTAGGAAGTACTCGTTAGTAGTATAGTAAAAAGCGAGAATATTAAGAAGCCGCGAGATAATTTTTAAAGATATTTAAACTACTTATTAGCTAAGTAATATCAGTAATTATCCTTATAAGTTATAGTTTACTTTTATAACCTAATTACTTCTTTAAGTTAAACTTTATAGTTATAAGAATATACCTAAAAGACTAGTTTATTAACTAGTAAATAGATTAGTAGTAATAGATTTCGTAAAATACTCCTTATAAGTTTACTAATTATACTTTTTCATACCTAGCTATATAGGAAAGATAACTTTATTTTATTTAAAAGCTTGAACAGGATTAATAGTAAGTTAACTATAATAATTCACGGCGCCTCAAAAGCTATTATACTTAAGAGGATTTTTAGTAATTACTTTATCTTAACTAGAGAGAACTTTAATATTATAGATAGATTATTAAGCTTATCTTATAAAAACTTTAAATAAACTTAAAGGGAAGATTATAATAGGGCTAGGCTTATAAATAACTATAAGTATATACTATAAATAGATTTATAGTAATCCTGAGTATAAATAGGGTAGTTTATAGTATATAAGTAAAAAAATCAACTTCTTTTCTTCCAATATCTCAGGACTTATTATTCGGATTATTTTAATCCTTAGATTATAGATCTATAAATATATTACTCTTTTTATAAAACATTTTCTAAATATATTCTATCTGTTTTTGTCTTTTCTATGAAATTATATATATGTAGTATATATGAAGCTTTATTAAGTATTATAGCTAGGAGTAATTAGCTGGTTTCAGTCAGTTAGGCCCTTTCAGCTATAGCCTATTTCAGTAGCTACGATAATACTTAGGATTACTTATTAAATCTAAGTATTAGTTACTAAAAACCTAGTAATTACTTAGTTTTTAGAGGTATAGTAGAAGTTACCTTATTCCTTCTTCTTATATTAAGAAATAAAGTATTCTTTCCTATAAGATATCTCCTATATAATATCTTCTAATAATTACCCTTTTTGATATCTTTAGTATATTATTAGTAAAGGTTTATATTAATACTAGGTTTTAAATTATCTCGAGTAGTATATAAGAAATATTTCTCTTTAAAGTTATCTTCCCCTAGGGTAACTATTCTATTATTATTATTATTTCATTTACTTAATCTTTAATAATAATATAGTATAATAGTAGTAGTTTTACTATATACCTCTACTAAATTATATATTAATTATTAAAGTTTATGAAAACTTAAATTAAATCTACGTTTATAAAATAACTATTCTCTGTAATATTAGTTACTATTTAATATTTTTACTTATAATAGTTACTTAAAATGTTAAGTAGAAATAATAGAATTATATAAATATAGCTAAAAACCTTAACTAGGAAAGGTTTAAATATATAACTAAGGTTTATATTACTATATAGACTATTACTTAAAAGATCTAAATTATAATCTTTCTACTAAAAACTTTTCTAGTATTTAGCTAGCTAGTTACTA
>RYZW01002556.1:0-11943 GCA_004367215.1 Colletotrichum trifolii
CTCTACTACGACTATTAGTAGATATGTTACCCCCTGAAGTATAACTTTAGCTTTCCTACCCCCCCCCTTTTACTAACTACTATAACTAGTTTTTAGTTAATCTAGAGCTAAACTCCTTATAGTTATAGCTAGTATATTTACCCTGCGTTAATTTTTTTATAGATAATAAATAACTAATAATTCCTTCCGCGATAACTTTATACTTTTATGCCCTCACGCCTTTATACTTTCACGTCTTTATAACTATATAATAAACAAATAATACGGTATATAGTCTGAAAGTAGGTTGTTAAAAGGTATATCTTCTTCTAACTAGAATGAAGCGTCTGAATACGTTTAAATGGAATAGTAAATATTTTATATAAGCTACTAGAGTCGAATAGTAGCTAGTAGAGTTATATAGTAGCCTTAGTACTATATGTATTCTTATATACCCCCCTAGTAGTAAAGCTACTAGAGATACTTTTATATTATTTAACTAATATACTAAATAAATAAAATAGGGTAAATAGTTCCTAAAATAGATCTTTTAGTATTTNATTTAAATAAAAGAAATTGATAAAATTATTGTGATCTGTCGCGTATTCAACTATCTTTACTATGTGTCGGTAAGAGTGATTGGTCGGTTCTTATAGATTTAAATAAGTATTTATAGAAATTATACTAATTATTTACTAGTATTTATTAGTTAGAAAAATATATAGATTTCTTATGAAAATAAAATTCTACAAACTAGAAAAGTATTATAATAGATACCTAGATAAATACTTAATATTATAAGTAAATATCTATTACTAAACTATAAATATCTATTTAAGAAATTATTAAGAATAATAAAACTACTTATATATTATATCTTAGTAAGGTAAGTAATAACCTTAAAGCTTATATAGAAGTTTTTAGGGAAATAGATGAAGTTATTATAACTATAGATATTCCTAGGGAATTTATAAGTAAATAAGGAATATTTAATAAAGTTATAGTAAAGTTAGTTTTAGTCTTTAAAAATACTAAGTATACTATAAAACTAGAATTAGGTAAAAAACTACTTTATAGGTTTATATATTTACTAAATAAGTAGTAATTAGAAGAGTTAAAAATATATATTATAGAAAACTTAGTAAATAGATATATATAACTATCTATAAGTAAAGTAAGTATACTAATTGTTTTTATTTTTTTAAACAAATAGCTCTTTATAATTATATTTTATTTATAGAAGTTTTAATAAAGTTATAATTAAGAGTTAATACTTATTATTACTTATTAGTAAGTTTCTAGATAGATTTTAGGGAATAATATAGATTTTAAAGATTAACTTTAAAGATACTTACTACTATATTAGGATTAAACTAGAAAGTTACTAGAAAATAGTATTTAGGATATAGTATAATTACTATAAATATATAGTAATACTATTTAGTTTTACTAATATACTAATAATTCTTTAGGTAGATATTAACTATATATTTACGAGTTTAATTAATATATACTATATAGTATATATAGATAATATTATAGTATATATAATAAGTATTAGAAAAACCTATACTAAAATATTATTATAAGTATTTACTAGGTTATATAAAATATATCTTTTTACTAAACTTTCTAAATATAAACTTTATATAAAAGAAATAAGTTTCCTAAAATATATAATTACTCGGGAAAATATTAAAATAAACCTAGTAAAAGTCTAAGTTATTACTAAGTAGAAACTTTTAGAAATATTTAAGGAATTTTAGGTATTCTTAGGTTTCTATAACTTCTACTATAAATTTATTACTAATTACTGAAGAGTAATAATATTATTTATAATATTCTTAAAAACGAGGATAGAGAAAAAGGTTTTTTTATAGTTAGGAAATACAAAATCTATATTCTTAGTACTATAAAATATTTTTTATTTAGTAACTATTTTCTAGTATTAGAACTTTATTAAAGAGATTAGAATAGAGATAGATATATTATAGTAAGTAATTTCGGGTATTTTATTATAAAAAGTAGAAAATTAGTAAAAACTAATTATTTATTATTTAAAGAAACTTAGTAAAGTAAAGTAGAAATAGGGAATAAATTAATAAGAACTATTGACTATTATTAAAAACATTAATTACTAGGATTATTATTTAATAAGATTCTCGAAGAAATTTATAGTTTTAATAAACTATAAAATTTTAATAAGTATTATAATAGTACTAAAATAGGACTTTTAGGGAAAGTTTATTTACTAGATTTATAAGTTTTTAGTATTTAATTTTAATCTAGAATACTAGTTTAGAGTTACTAATTTAATAGATAGACTATCTAGATAACTAGACTATATAAAAAAGGAAATAAAGTATTATAATATATTACTAAATTTCATAGATAAGTTATAACTATAAAAGTATTATAGCTAAAAGCTTAGTAAAGGAAAGAGTAATAGTAAAAGGTAAGTTTCCGTAGGTTGTAAGATTTTAACTTAGTAGGCTAACTAGTAGTAGCTATAAAGACCTTTTATCTTATAGTAGCCTGAGGCTACTATATTACATAATCCGTATCCGTATAGTTAATCTAATCCTAACTATCCCAGCTCTCTATATAAGCTATAAGGTATATCCTTATAACTATCCCCCCCTCTATAAGCTTTAGGCCCCAAAGCCTATAAATGCTATATAGCTACTTTTTAAAAAAATGGCTTTGCCGGCTGTTTGCTGACTGTTTGGCGATTGAGAATAAAAAGTTCTTCCTATATATATATTAACATATAAGGGTTATTTATCCTATATATATATTAATATATAAAGGTTATCCCATACGTATATTAATGCATAAAAGTTATTCATCTTATATATATATTAATATATAAAACTCCTATTACTATATTAAGTAAATAGTACTTCCCGCCTATTAGCGAGGTTTTAGTATATTAACCAGGGATCTTTAGGGCTAAACCTAAAGCATCTAACTTTTTCCTATATTAGTAACGTTCTCCACAAAACTTCCTATTACTAATCAAGTATATAAGGCTTCTCGTAGCTAATTAGGTTACCGAAGTATTAGTATATATTCACTAGTAGACTCTTCTAGGCTTTCTTATTACTATATAGCCCTAGGTTCTATATAGCTCTAGGGACCTCTTAAGCCCTTAATAAAATACTTATAATAAATATACTAGTAAGCTACTTCCTAGGTTTAATATAGTTCTAGGGAACTTTTAGTAAACCTTTAAGAAAATACTCATAGTAAACCCTTATAAAGTAATAGGTAACTTACTTTCTAAGCACTTTTACTATACTATATAGCCCTAAATTCTATATAGTTCCAGGGGTTCTTCGTTAAGAAGCCCTTAGTAATAAAATACTCACAGTAAACCCTTATAAGGTAACCTGGTCTCTAGTAGAATATATAGAATTCGTTGCAGTAATAAGTAGTTATAGTATAGCCTAACTTGCTATATGCTTTATATGAGGGATAGTAGTCCTTAAGGTACCTATACTCTTTAAAGCGCTCACGATCTTCCAGGTATGACCTTTTTATTAAGGAGTTTTCTAGAGTATTAGTCTCCCCATAGTATTCAGGTATTAACCCCTTAGTAATAGTAGTACTCCTAATACTACTAATAAATATATCCTAAAGCCCCCAAAAAGTTTCCTAGAAATACTTAGCTACTAGGGCTACTACTCTAAATACCTAGTTATTAAACTTCTAGTATTATAAATACCTCTAAAGTCTAGCCTTAAAATAATAGAAGAAAGCGAAAGCATAAAGCCTCGATATCTCTATAGGAATACTTAGAACTTTATAAATAGCTAACTATTCAGCATAAAACTTTAGTAAAGACTAGCCTTTATATTAAAGCATATAAAGTATACTATAAAAGCATAACTCTTATAAAGTTAGATTAGTTAACGAATACTAAGTAAATACTATAAAATTAGCCTATATAAGGTCGTATAAAGTATATAAGTAATTACGCTACTATATCTAGAGAATATAAAAGAGTTTTAATATAGCCTATTAAATCTTTTAGCCCTCCAAGGCTTATAGCTATAATATGTAAGTATCTGAAATCGCTATTAACTAATCCTCAATTTCGTATAAAGTAGCGCCGTCGTGAAAGAGGCTACATAGGTAACTAGGAGGCCTCGAGTAATCCTTATAGTCCCCAATTAATAGCATAGGGGTCACTATACATTCACTACTAGACAGCCAAGCTAACATCATCTCCATAAAAGATAACTATTATTCAAGGAAGTATATAAATACTACTATAATTACTATAAAGTTTAGGTAATGTAGTTATAGGAGTCACTATATATTCAGGCAATATAATTACTGTAATAGTAAGTTCAGTAGAGCTTTCAATAGGTATTATTTAGGTTACCGAATTTTTCGCTAAATATTCGGCAACTATATATTTACTAGCTGTTTATTATATTAGAGCTATTACTAAAATCCCAGCCCTATTCCTCTAGGAAATAGAAGTTAAAGAATTATAAAAGTATTATAACTAAAAGTTTAGTAAAAGAAAAAGTAATAGTAAAAAATAAGTCTCTATAAATTATAAGACTTCAACTTAATGGGCTAACTAGTAATAACTATAAAAACCTTTTTTTTATAGTAGCCTGAGGCTACTATATTATATAATCCGTATCTATATAATTAATCCGATCCTAGCTATCCTAGCTCTCCGTATAAGCTATAGGGCATATCTTTATATAACTTATTAAACTATTACTAGCAGATACTTACTAAAACGTCGCTAAAATTAAGAAGAATTTAGAATTAATAAAAGTTTTTATTTAAATAATAAATATGTAGGAAAAGTACTTTAGTATAGAAGCTAGACCTAGAAGTAGAAACTACTTAATTTCCCTAAAATACTACCTTACTAAAAATACTAGAAAAATAATAATAATTATAGCTATAGTTATTTATAGTAAAGATATATATAAGAAAATGGGGAATCCTTAGTAAATACTAATAAGTAAAGAGAATTTATAAAAAGCTAGGATTATTATTCTAATATAATATATTTTATATTTAGTAATAAGAAGTTTTATAAAAGATAAATTAGTATATTCTATAGGGGATTCTAGGAATATTAAATAAATTATTAAAAAGTTATAAACTTATAATAAAGATTATGAAGTATATATAGAGAGATCCTAAAGAGTAACTAGTAAATAGAAAAGGTATTTAGTAAATATAGAATATATACTCTTCTTCTAAAGAAAACTAGTTATATTTAATATAGAATCCCTAAAATATAAAATTTATTTACCTATATTATAATAAAAGTAAAGTAAGTTATATAAGTACTAATAAGACTTATAATTTTATAAAATAGAACTTCTATTAGAATAATATAACTATAAATACATTAGATTATATGATATTATATTAAATCTACTAGAAAATTAAAATATTAAAATATAAATTATATAGCTAGTTATAGTCTCTACTTATCCTAGTAGGACTATTTTAAGAAACTAGTATAAATTCTATTATAAAATTACTAGAAAATATATATAGAAATAGTAATATATATAATACTATACTAGTAATTATAAGTAAGTTTATAAAGTTCGTAATATTTATTCTAATAATAAAGTAAATAATAGTTATAGAACTAGTGGTAATATTTTATGAAGAAGTAGAATACTAGTTTAATACTTTAGAAAATATTATTCATAATAAGGATAAACTCTTTATTAGTTAATTTTAAGAAGAATTTATAGTAGAATAACTAATTAAATAATAGCTATTAATAATATACTATTTATAAATAGATAGTTAAATAGAGCGAATATACTAGATATTAGAGTATTACTTTAAAGTATTTACTAGTAGTTTATTTACTATTTTAATAGTATAGTTTAGAGAAACTATATTTATATATAATAATAATAGATATAATATTACTAGGTACTTAATAATAGAAAAGTTATATAGATTCTACCTAAGAATAGTTAAATATATAGCTAAGAAAGACTTAATAGTATAAGGTATCGCGGAGTAGGTTACTTATATTAGCTAAATACATTACTAGATAGCGGAATATTAATAAATAGTAATTAAAAATTAGGTAAAAATATATAACTTGAGATATTAATAATAAGTATATAATTAGGGAATAGTTATTAGGTTTTTAATAAGAAACTTTAAGTTTAAATATAAGACGTTAATACTAAAATATATTAAAGTTTTAATTACTAAGAAAATAGGAAAATAGGTATATAAAGTATATTCACTAGGATAATACTACTAGATATATAGTATATTTCCTATTTCTTTACTAGAACTATAGATAGAATAGTAAAAAGATATTAATAGCTAAGTTATTTTTCCCGAGTTAGAAAATAACTTTATAGATGAAGAAATAGAGGATATTATAGTAAAATAAAGAAAAAGAAATAATAAATACTTCTTTATTAAATAAGCTAAGTAGCCTATAGAGTATAATATATAGGAGACTATAACTAATCTAAGTAATATATAGTAGACTATTGAGAAATCTGAAAAATAGATAATTTAGTATTATAAGAAATAGGATAATTAGTTTATTATTAATACTAATAGTTTAATAACTATATCTTAGAAGAAAAAAAGAAATAATTCTATTAACTACTTAGATAATATAAAAACTAGTCTAAAAAGTATATCCCTAAATTAGATATACTAGTATATTTTAGTAATAACTTAGTAAAAATATATATAATAGAAATAATTATTATATTTAAAACTTAGGTGTATTCTTATAGAAGTATCCCTAACTTTTCTTTATAGGGATAATAGGGATAATAGGTACTATTAGTATAAGAAAGATAAATATAAGTATTATAATAAATATTATAAATATAGTAACTTACTAAGTAACTTTCTTAGTAGTAGAAACCTTCTTTATAAAAATAGTTCTTTTAGTTAGTATAAATTTTTAGGGAAAAGTAGATTTATAAATAATAGGCTAGTAGCTAGTAGATATAGAAATAACTAGAATAAATATAAAATTATTATAAATTTTATATTTTTTAATAAGAAGTTCTTTATCTTCTTTTTCTTTCTTTTCTTTATCTTTATTTTCTTCTTCTTTATCTTTATTATTAGAAGAAGAATAATACTAGGAATTTACTAAGTAGATTTTAGAAGATAGGATATAATTAATAAATATAGATAGGTTAGTATTACTAGTAATAAAACAGGAAATTTATAAAACAGTTTCTATAATTTCAGACTTTTTATTCTTATTAGTATTATTATTATTACTTTTACTACTAGTTTTGGAAAAGTATAGTAAATATTAAGTCTAAATCTAGTAAAGTATAGTAATATTAGAACTACGAGGAATAAGGTAATTACTAGTAATAATAATAAAGTATAAAAATGTATTATATTCCAAATATTTAGTAATATAGTAGTAAAAATCGTTATTAAAACGAGGAAGTATTATAATAGGATAAATCTTAATACTTTTAAAGACTAATATATAATAAAGATTATTAAAAAAGTAAAGTAATATTTCTTCTATAGTATAAATAGGACTATTATTCTAAAGATAAGTAGGTTATATAGTAAATAAATAGTAAAATACTTTAGCTTTATCTTCTAAAATATTCATCTATTTCATTAATTAGTAATAATAATATAGTAAGTTTTTAGTGATTTATAGTAAGAATATTTATAAGATATAGGTATTTATAAATAGAAAATATCTCTTATAATAAAGGTTAATCTATAACTAGCTTCTTCTTTATTACTTTTTCAAAGAAGTTCTGAATACTTTTACTAGTTTTATACTACTTTACTAATAGTTTAGTAAGTATATAGAGGAGTTTACTTTTATATTTAAAGATTATTTTTTTTACTTAAATATATAATAATAGATTATAACTTAGTTCTAGGTTACTTAAATAGTACTATATAACTTAAATAGAATCTAAAACGTAAAATATTAATAATAAATAGTAAAAAGATAGTAAAAAGATAATTTATTCTATAATATGTTTATTTATTTTTCTTATAAAGAATATACTTTATTAAGTAGTTATTAATAATATAGAGTAGTTTTTTAGTATTAAAGTAAAGTGAAAAAAGAAAACTAAAGTAAGGTAAATAGTTACTAGGCTAAAACTAAAGAAAGCTTTTGTTAGTAATATTATCTCTATTATAAATAAAAGTATAAAATATAGTAGTAATAGATATAATCTATAATATTTTCGTAGAATATATGGTATAATAATAATAAAGAAGAAAAGGAAAATAATAAAGAAAAGGTATATAGAGAAAAGAAATAATAATAAATTAAATAGTAAATATAAAGAAATATCTAGGGATAAGTATTATATAAATAAAAATAAAATAATAATAAAATATATATAGAAGAGAATAGATAATATTTATTAAATATATAGTAAAATCTTGTAAGAAATTATAGTAAACCTTAAAAGACTATTCCTAATAAATAAATGTTATAAGATTAAAAATATTAATATATTACTAGGATAATAGTAAATATATTTATAAATAATAGAAAGAATAGATAAAAACCTAATACTACTATTAATAAAAAAAGTCTTATTATTTAGACTATAAAGAATTAATAAAATAGATAATAGTATTATAATAATATAATTACTAGTATTAAAGGAAGTATTATATATAATAAATAGTTAGTAATAAAATGTAGGTTTTATAGGGGATATTAGGAGTATATAATTATAGACTATATATAATAAATAGTTAGTAATATAATATAAGTTCTATAATAAATATTAGGAATATATAACTATAATTTTAGGGATTAAAGTTTTTAGAAAGGGGGATAATTATAAAGATATAATAAATAAACTATATAGTATATCTAGTAATTAGTTAACTAAGTATTAGAAGACTTTTTAATAGAAGGATTATGATTTAGATCTTTTAAATAATAAATATTATAGATTATAGAAGTATATTTCTTATATAGTAAAATAAAGTATAGAACTATAAACTATAAATCTAAACTAAATATAAATTTAATACTAATAGTTAGCTAAAAGTAGAGTACTATAGGTTTTTATATTTTAGTTTAGGTTATTAATACTAGTTTTTATATTAAAAAGATCTAGGGAAATAAATAAGTATAGAAATAGAACTAATAGTCTTTATACTAGTTAAGAAATTAGTCCTTATAAGAAACATAACTAAAAGCTTAATAATTATTCTCTAGGGTATTAAAGAAAAGGAAATAGTAGTAAATATAGATTTATACTCATAAATAGATTTCATTAGTAAATAACTAGTAATATTACTAGGATTAGTTTTAGTTAAAATAATTATATTTATTTTAGAGGGATTTAATAGTTTAGTAATAAAGTTAGGGAAGTATTACTAGTTAATATTTTTTTATAGACTTAAATAGTTATCTATAGAAATTATACTAATTATTTACTAGTATTTACTAGTTAGAGAAATATATAGACTTCCTATTAAAATAAGACTTTATAAGTTAGGAAAGTATTATAATAAATACCTAAATAAATACTTAGTATTATAAGTAGATATTTATTACTAAACTAGAAATATTCGTTTAAGAAATTATTAAGAATAATAGGATTACTTATATATTATATATTAGTAGGGTAAGTAATAATTTTAGGGTTTATATAGAAGTTTTTAGGGAAATAGATAAAGTTATTATAATTATAGATATTCCTAGGGAACTTATAAATAAATAAAAAGTATTTAATAAAGTTATAGTAAAATTAGTCCTAGTTTTTAAAAATACTAAGTATATTATTAAACTAGAACTAGGTAAGAAATTACTTTATAAGTTTATATATTTACTAAATAAGTAGTAATTAGAAGAGTTAAAAATATATATTATAGAAAACCTAATAAATAAATATATATAATTATTTATAAGTAAAATAGGTATATTAACTTTTTTTATTCTAAAGAAAAATAGTTCCCTATAATTATACATTAATTATAGAAATCTTTATAAAATTATAATTAAGAATTAATATTTATTACTATTTATTAAGAAGTTCTTAAATAGATTTTAGGGAATAATATAGATTTTAAAGATTAATTTTAAAGATATTTATTATTATATTAGGATTAAATTAGAAGATTACTAAAAAATAATATTCAGGATATAATATAATTACTATAGATATATAGTAATATTATTTAGTTTTACTAATATACTAGTAACGTTTTAGGTATATATTAACTATATATTTACTAGCTTAATTAATATATACTATATAGTATACATAGATAATATTATAATATATATAATAAGTATTAGAGAGAATTATATTAAAATACTATTATAAGTATTTACTAGGTTATATAAAATATATTTATTTACTAAGTTTTCTAAATATAAATTTTATATAGAAGAGATAAATTTTTTAAAATATATCATTATTTAGGAAAGTATTAAAATAAACCTAGTAAAAGTCTAGGCTATTACTAAATAGAAATTACTAAAAATATTTAAAGGATTTTAGGTATTCTTAAGTTTCTATAATTTTTACTATAAATTTATTACTAATTATTTAGGAGTAATAGTACTATATATAGTATTTCTTAAGGGGGGGATAGAAAAGAAAGCTTTCTTATAATTAGAAAATATGAAATCTATATTCTTAATACTATAAAATACTTTTTACTTAGTAATTATTTTCTAGTACTAGGATTTTATTAGAAAGATTAGAGTAAAGATAGATATATTATAATAAGTAATTTTAAGTATCCTATTATAAAAAATAGAAAACTAGTAATAACTAGTTATTTATTATTTAAAGAAGTTTAGTAAAGTAGAGTAGAGATAGGGAATAGGTTAATAAGAGTTATTAGCTATTATTAAGAACTTTAACTACTAGGAATATTACTTACTAGGATTTTTAAAGAAATTTATAGTTTTAATAGATTATTAAACTTTAATAAATATTATAATAGTACTAATATAGGATTTTTAGGGAAGGTTTACTTACTACATTTATAAGTTTTCAGTATTTGATTTGGATCTAGAATACTAGCCTAGAATTACTAATTTAGTAGATAAATTATCTAGATAACTAGACTATATAAAAAGGGAAATAGAATACTATAATATATTACTAATTTTGTTAGATAAATTATAATTTATTAAGTTATTACTAATAGATATTTACTAAAAGGTTATTAAAGTTAAAAAGAGTTTAGAGTTAATAAAAGTTTTTATTTAGATAATATAGGTATAAGAAAAATATTTTAGCGTAGAAACTAGCCCTAGAAATAGAAGCTACTTAACTTCCCTAGGGTATTATTTTACTAGGAATACTAGAAGAATAGTAATAATTATAACTATAGTTACTTATAGTAAAAATATATATAGGAAAATAGGGAATACCTAGTAAATACTAATAAGTAAAGAGAATTTATAAAAGGCTAGGATTATTATTCTAATATAGTATATTTTATATTTAATAATAAGAGGTTTTATAAAAGATACAATAGTATATTTTATAGGAGATTCTAGGGATATTAAATAAGTTATTAAGAAGTTATAGATTTATAATAAAGATTATTAGGTATATATAGAAAAAGCTTAGAAAGTAGTTAGTAGATAAAAGGGATATTTAATAAATAGAGAAAAGATATTCCTTTTTTAAGGAAAATTAATTATACTTAATATAGAATCCCTAAAATATAAAATTATTTATTTATATTATAATAAGGATAAAGTAAGTTATATAAGTATTAATAAAACTTATAATTTTATAAAATAGAATTTCTATTAAAGTAATATAATTATAAATTTATAGGATTATATAATATTATATTAAATCTATTAGGGGATTAGAATACTAAAATATAAATTATATAACTAGTTATAGTTTTTACTTATCCTAATAGGATTATTTTAAGAAATTAGTATAGATTTTATTATAAGATTATCAGAAAGTATATATAGAAATAGTA
>RYZW01002557.1:0-11943 GCA_004367215.1 Colletotrichum trifolii
ATTTCTTTATAAAGTACTTGAGACTTTTATAGTCTAAGAATACCCTAAACTACTTAATAGTTAAAAGCTTAGCTTTCTAGGCTTATAGGTATACTAATACTACTAGTAATTCTTTATTATGAATTAGGTAGTTATATTCTATAGGGGATAGTTATTAGGAGTAGAAGGCTACTAGGTAGGTTATACCTATACTATTTTTTTAGGTTAGAATTCCCCCTAGTATAAATTTAGAATAGTTAGTCTCTATAGTAGTAATAATTTTGGNTAGTAAATAAATACGATAAAGTTAACCTAGATAAGTTTATCTTCTAAACTAATCCTATAGTTTTTCTATTCTATTTAGAGTTAGGGTATTAGTTTTATAAATATTTATTAGATCTATTAATTAACTATACTATTTAGTTAGATCTAGTAGCTATCTTTAATAATAGTAATCTAGTTATTAATTTATTTAACTATAAAATTTTCTTTTATTATTCTATAATTTTATAAAAGTAGCTTTTCTTAATCTTTAAGTAATCTAAGTATTACTAATTACTTAGCTAATTATTAGATAAAAGCTATAATCTACTCCTTATAAGCCTCCTATTACTTTTATATCTATTTTTAGTATATTACTATCTAGGACTATATAGTTTCAAGTATTTTACCTATAATACCTACTATATCTAATCTAGGTAAGAATAATATCTAGGATAATACTTAGGATTACTTATTAAATCTAAGTATTAATTACTAAAAACCTAGTAATTACTTAACTTTTAAAAGCATAGTAGAAGTTATTTTACTCTTTCTTTTTATATTAGGAAACAAGTATTCCTACCTATAAAATATATCCTATATTAAATCCTCTAATAACTCCCCCCTCTTAAATTCCTCGATATACTATTAGTAGGGGTTTATATTAATACTAAGTTTTAAATTAGCTTAAATAATATATAAGAGGTATTTCTTTTTAGGATTATCCTCTTCTAGGGTAATTATCCTATTATTATTATTATTTTACTTATTTAATCCTTAGTAATAATATAGTATAATGGTAGTAGTTTTATTATATATTTCTACTAGGTTAAATTTAATTATTAAAGTTTATTGAGGTTTATATTAGGTCTATACCTATAAGGTAATTATTCTCTATAATATTAATTATTACCTGATATCTTTACTTATATTAGTTATTTAAAGAATTAAATAGAAGTAATAGAATTATAAGAGTATAGCTAAAAACCTTAACTAGGAAAAGTTTAGATATATAGATAAGGTCTATATTACTATATAGATTATTATTTAAAAGATCTAAGTTATAATCCTTCTACTGAAAACTCTTCTAGTACTTAGCTGGCTAGTTACTAGGTATACTATATAGTCTATTTATTATATCCTTATAAATTTCTAGAGTTTTATTTTATTAATATTTAGTTTTTTCTTTTTCTTCTTTATCATACTAGTATTAGTATAGTTCTTAGTAATATAGTTTTTTTATAGTAATTATAGTATTCGTATATATCCCTCTATAGTAGAGGAACCTTTTTAGTAGAGCTTATAAAACTAGAAAACCTATAATAGTAGTATTACTTATATATTGTTTTAATTATTATTATATTTCTATCCTAATCTTTTAATATAGGGGGATAAATAACTAAACTCTACTAAGTTAGTAATACTTTGATATATTTTATTTTCTAAATAATATCCTATACTTTTAACAATTACTAGTTATAAATAATAAAGAGTTTAATTATTCGGGGTTGGATTGAAGGTCTTTAACTATTTTTAAGTTATATGCTTCTCGGGGTCCCTGTAAAGGAAGCTATACCCGGTAGTCGGCTCTTGCTTTATATACCTACTAGATACTACTGGTTCTGAGGAACCGTTTAAACAGAGGAAACCTCAGGCAGCAAGACACGGTTGGTTAATACGATAGCTGACAAATACGGAGGGTACGCATAAAGGGAAGGTAGGTATAGGCCTATATCTATCGCAGTTACTCTTTAAGGATCGTAGTCACGTGATACTAATGCTAGCCAGCCGCCGTCACCCGTCGCTAGCCGTTAATAGTCGCCAGCTGTCGACGGCTGTCGGCAGGCGCCACCAGCCGGTGGCGGTTGCCACATGGTTTACGCAATCGGAAGGCATATACATACATGCCCACCGGTCGCGCTTGCCTGCCGCAGGATTCGAACCTACTGCTTTTGCTGTGATAGTAAGAGCCAGCCAGACGTTAAACTACTACATCAAGCGGGGAAAGAGTTTAATTAAAAAAAAAGGCTTTTTTAAATAAAAGACTAATATAGTTTCTAGTAAAAAGATCTAGACTATATTAAACTAGTTATAACTTCTAATATCTATAAAAATTTTCTTAAATTATAAGAGAAAAATAATAAGTTTTTTAGTATTTCTTTAATAGAAAGATTATAATTAAATAATAACTTAGGACTAGATATTAAGATCTAGGTAAATATAGTCTAATTAAATTATAAAACTTTAGGGATCTTAGTTTCTCCTTAATTTTCTAGCTATAAAAAAGTCTCTACTATTTACTAAATCCTAAGGTCTAAGTAGGAATAAATTAAATACTATTTTTACTTATTTATCTTGAAGAAATCCTAATTAATCTTTAATTTTCCCCTTATCTAGTAAACCTAAATATTATATTCTTTTCTTTTACTTAAGAATTTATTAAAAAAAGGAGAAATTTCTTTTAAAATGTAGAAATTATATAAGTAGACTCTAAGGGGGTAATAGTAGTATTAGGGGAAAATTCTAACTCTTTCTCTATTAACCTAGTAATTAGTATTATAATCTTCTCGTAAAATAGGGTAATAACTATACTTAGATATTATTATAATAACTCTTCTATAATAATACTAGTTATAGGGGTTTTTAGGGGGGTATTAGTTTTTTTATCTCGTAATAATAATTAGCTTTAATACCTAGTTATAAATTTGTATTAAGAATTATACTTTACTAATAATATCTTAGGGATTATGATTAGTAGGGAGTAATATTTTACCTTAGTCCCTCTATTTAATAAAGAGCTATACTTAACCTAATATCTCTTATATTTAAAAATAATACTTTACTTATTAATATTCCTTTTTAACTAGTAAAGAACTATACTTCACTTACTATTACTTATATAGAAGATAAATCTAAGTTCTAAATATATAAAAAAACTAAGTTTAAACTATAATTTAATTATAAAAAGTATAAATACTATTTCTTTAGAACTAAAGAGTAAAAGAGAAGTTCTCGTAAAAAGTATAAAAAATCTACTTAGGAGTAATACTAGGGGTTTACTAGTAGCTTACTAGTACCTAACTTCTTAGGTATAGTTATTAGGACTCGGGTAGAACTAGAATTAACTAGCTAGGTGTAGCCTATAATACTAATACTCCTATAATCTCTACTATAAGATATCTTTATTATATTACTATAATTAAGCTACTAAGCTACTATTATAAAGCCTATAACTTTTACTTATATAAAAAGAAAACATACTTTACTACTAATATTTATATTAATTCAGAAAGCCTAATTATTATTACCCCTTTTACTACTATAATACTATTAAAAGTTTTTTTACTAGGATATACTATCCCCTATACTATTCAAGAGGTAAAAGAAAGCTCTTTTCAATTCTCTCATTAGAAGCCAGTATATAATACTAAGATATAACAGATAATCAATAAAGAAACCTTCTATTTTATTAATAAGCCCTCTAATACTAAGACTTTTCTAGGTATATAGATCTTTAATACTAAAACTAATACTTTAAATAATATTATAAAGTTTAAAGCTTAATAGGTTATTTATAGTAATTACGAGAAAGGTAATTAGCTTTCTTAGGAGTTTTATATTACTATAATAACTACTACTATTATAGACTTTTTCTTTACTATTATTACTTTCTACTATTTCTTATATAAGATATATAATTTTAATACTACTTTCCTTATTACCCCTATCCCCTATAATATTTAAGTTTATATTTATTAACCTATAGGTTACTCTAATAATATAAATAAGGTTTAGTTATTTTATAAAACTTTGTATAGTTTCTATAAAAGTCTCTTATAATAGGTTTAACTTATTATAACTAAAATAAAGAAGATTAGCTTTATGCTAGTTAAAGGGGAGATTTACCTCTTTATTAATAAAGGTCCTAATACTTTTACTTTTATATATATTCATAATAATACTATAGCTACCCCTATACTTAAAATTACGCAGAAAATGAATAAGATATTTAAGATAGTATACCTCTTTAAAAATCTTAGTATTACTACTTAGTTTTTAGGTTTTTAGATCTATTATAGTACTACGAAGATCTTCTTATTTTAATATAAATATATTAACTCTACATTATACTACTTTACCTATTATAAATTGTATACTATTAAAACCCTTTNTTAGTATAAAATATATTTTAGGCTAGTTAATAATTATAATAGAGGTCTTAATAGGGTAGTGAAATAGGCTATAGCTGAAAGGGCCTAGCTAACTAAAACTAACTAACTACTCCTAGCCATAATACTTAAAAAAGCTTCACGTATACTACATATACATAATTTCATAGAAAAAGTAAAAACAAACAGAAATCTTCAAAAAATATTTAATAAAAAAAGCAACTTATTCATAGATCTACGAACCAAAAATCAATATTTTCTAAATAATAAGTCCTAAAATGTTAGGAGAAGAGAAGTTAATTCTTTTACCTATATACTACGAACTACCCTATTTATACTCGGATTACTATAAACCTACTTATAGAACATACTTATAGCTATTTATAAGCCTAGCCCTATCATAATCCTCCCTTTAGGTTTATTCTAAACCTTTATAAGATAAGCTTAATAACCTATTTATAATATTAAAGTTCTCTCTAGTTAGGATATAGTAATTACTAAAAATCCTCTTAAGTATAATAGCTCTCTAGGTACTATTAATTATTATAGTTAACCTATTATTAATCCTATTTAAGTCTTTAAACAAAACGAGGCTATTTTTCCTATATAGCTAAATAAGAAAAAGTATAATTAGTAAACCTATAAAAAATATTTTCTATAATCTACTACTACTAATCTACTTACTAGTTAATAAACTAATCCCTTAAATATATCTTTATAGCTATAAAATGTAACCTAAAAAGGTAATTAGGTTATAGGGGTAAACTATAACTAATAAGGATAATTACTAATAATACTTAAATAGTAAGTAGCTTAAGTATCTTTAAAGATTATCTCGTAACTTTTTAATATTCTAGCTTTTTACTATACTACTAACTAGTACTTCTTAGAATCCTAGGTCTACTAATAGCTTTATACAGAATTTATTATTATTACGGAATTATTCATTACTTAGGAGTTTTAAACTTCGGAGTTCTATATCCAGGAACCTTTAGAATAGTATCTACTTATACTTATTCTATAGAAACTAGAAATAACTTAGTTACTTTCTTATTTAATATATAGATCTACGAATCCTGATCATATTAATAAAGATTAATTAATGTAAAATCTAGTAGTAAGTAATTACTGTAACCCTAGTAATATTACTCTATTATAACTAGATAAGATAGAAAATTACTATAATTAAATTAATAAAGCCTAAATACTTTACTAATTAATAATTACTATTTATGAATAAGAAAACTAATTTTAGAATTACTATAATAGTAATTCTCTATATACTAAAAACTTTCCTAAATATCTAAAACTCTATTACGGATAAAAACCCTAAACTATTTAATAATTCTTAAACTATATAAATACCTATCTTATTATTACTCTATAAAAATTATATAAGTATTAGTTTATAAAATATAAAGTATATCTTCAGATATACTAGCTCCTTTATAAAACTCTTAGAGATTATTAACTTCTTTAATAAAGTTATTATTACTAGAATTTCCCTATAAAGAATCCGAGTAACATATATAACTATTCAATTAGTCTATAGTAAAGTTAATTTAATAGTTTTAACTATAATAATATAAGAAAACTGTAATATCAGTATTATAGAGTTATTTCTAGTTTAAGAAATCGCTTTATCTTACTCGTTAGGCTTTACTATTAATAAGTAATACTTCCTAAGTATTCCAAAGAGATCTATTAGAGATATAAAAGAAATTAGCTAGCCCTATTCGTAGACTTATCTTAAATAAAGAAATAAGCTTAATACTATCTAGTATATCCTCTAGTTAAAATATACTTTTAGTATTATAAAATATTATATAATTCTTAGCTTTTTTTTATTATTTATCTAGACTTAATTTTAAAAAACCTAGTCTCTCTTTATAATATCTAATAAAATACTTCGTTAGGGTTTATCTATTTCTATATTAATTAAAAGTATAGAATAGTTTTTATTAGTATAGAGTAAGTTTCTAGTTATACTTAGAAATGGGAAAATTAATACTAGGTAGATTAGTTTTTATAAATTGAGATTTCTTTTATATAAATCTATAAAAACTAGGGTAAAAGTATAGAGAATCGTAATAGTCTAAGTACTTTTCTAGGTAACTACTAACTAGAATGTGGGAAAGTCTTTTAGTTAGGTCTTATATGAGCTGTTATCTAGTAGTAATACTCTAGATATTTGCTTTTTTTATAACTAAGAATAAAGATAAAGGAATAATAATTTATAAAGTTTATAAATAAGCTTTATTTATAACTAGAGAGAGTTCTAAGTTTCCTAGTAAAAGTATAGGGATATTATTATCTATGCTTAGTAGTATACTTAGCTTCTTAGGTTTTATATATTTTATACTTAGGAACTTTTTATAGTTAGCTTATATCTTCTTCTAGTAAACTATAGTATCTTTCTTATTATTATCTTTATAGTTATGAAATTATTCTAAGAAATTAGGTTATTTAGCTACTAGAACTTCTCTAACTAGTATATCTAAATAAAGTTTATAAGTAAAGTATAATTTCTAAGTAGCTTTTATAGCTTTATAGTTTATAAGTCTCTTAAGAATCTATTTAATATTAAGTATAATCCTTACCTAATTAAGTATTATAAGGGTAAATACTTGTTAAAGGTAATTATTCTAGGTATATATTATATAAATTTACTAAGTAATTAGTTAAGAAGAAATTTAGAACTCTTTTAATATAGTTAAATCTATAAATGCTATTACTATTCTGTAGCGCGATTCTCTATTACTATTGTACTATTAATTATCTTAGTACTAAGCTTATCCCTTATCCTAATTAATAATAAAATATATCTAGACTTCGCTATTCATTATATTATAGTATATAACAATAATCTAGAATTACTAGTATCTTAATATTTCTTTATAATACTAAGTAGTTTCCCTATAATTCTTATCTATTACTAATAAGATATAGAAATCGTATAATTCGGTATATTCTTAAAATATCTATTAGTAACCTATGATTTATTTATCTCTATTAAATAACTCTCTATACTTAATATAACCTAATAAGTTATATAATAACAAGATATAGATATCTAGGAAACCTCGTAATACTAGGAAAATTAATCTATTAACTATTTTTTAAAATATATTAAATAGTAGTTTTCTTATTATTATACCTCTAGCTAATATCTATAGGGGGAGCTAAGATTAGTTAAGCTTAATATCTAGTTAAAGATCTCGAGGCTAGTTGTTATAAACTCCTAGTTCTAAATATAGGATTTAGTTATTACTATCTAGGTATTACTTATAAAGTTAACTATCTTATAGTATCTTAGGAACTTCTACTAATTAGAAATTAAAAACTAAAAAAATAAATATAATAAAGTATTCTTCTATAAACTTATTTACCTATTCAGGACTATAGAAATTACAGATAACTAATACTAGAGTTAGTTTAATACTTATAGTAAATAACTTACCTAATAAATTATTTTAGAAAAAACGGATTTTCATGAACTAAGTACTATAAAAAAGTAATTTATAGATCTAAACTATAATATTAAATTAATAATAAAAACAAGTATAGAATTATTAATCCTATAAGATCCTAAATTTAATATATAATAATGTATATATATATAAAAGGAAATTCTAAGATTTATTTCCTAAGATAAAATACTTCTCTTTATAATTATAAATCTATAAAAAATAAATCCTAGCTACTATAGATCTAAGAAAAAGTAAATTACTACTCTTATTATAAATAATAAGTAAATAGTAATATTATTTAGAAAAAAAACTTCTTATTAACGCTAAAGGGTATAAAAAAAAAGCTTCCTCCCCTAAATTAGTTAGTCTTGTTCCTCATTAAATATACTTTAACTCCTCCTATTACTTATTTTTATCTATAAATTACCCTATTATTATATTATAATTCAATTACCTTCTTCCTAGTAAAGTAACTAATATTCTAAGATTACGATTCTTTAACAAATCTTATAAAATCTTCTTAATCTATAATTTAAATCTCTATATTCCTCAGGAAACTATTAATAATATACTATATTAAATCTTAATTAATCTTTCTAAGCTTTTAGTATATATTCCTCCTCTTACCTTATACTAAGTATCCTAACTAAAATATTTCTTAAAACTCTTACTAGGCTTATATTCTTTAAACTTAAGATACCTCAGAATAAATACTTCAAAACAAGTCTTACTTATTAGGTTTACAATTTCAAACCTCCTATATAGATATAGGCAAACTTCTAGTAAACTTTTATAAGACCTTATAGCTATAAACTTATTTAACAGTATACCTAAAATATATTTATATTTTATTAATAAGTATTTATCTATAGTAATATTACTTTCTAGACTAAAGCCTAAATTTATAAGTTACTTTAGTACCTAGCTACTATTTATAGTTTCTTTATTCAAAAATATAATAGTTAAAATACTATCCCTTATAGCTATTACGAAACGTATACCTATATAACTTATAATAAAAAAACTAGTTCTTAGGTCTATAATCTATATTTTGAATATATTTTATTATTTAGTAATTTTTATACTAACTATTTCTTTTATAAAACTTAGAATACCTATTCTTTTAACTCTAAAGTAGTCTATAAGAGATTTAGTTTTAACTTCTATTATATAGATAAGATATATATAAGAATACATATAGTACTAAAGCTACCATACAACTCTACTAACTACTATTCAACTCTAGTAGCTTATATAAGATATTTACTATTCTATTTAAGTATATTCAGACGTTTTATTCTAGTTAGAAGAAAATATACTTTTTAATAACCTATTTTCAGACTATATACTATATTATTTATTTATTATAATTATAAGCCTAGTTATATTTAATTATCTCTGAACTACTTATAATTAATAAATATAAAAGAAATCTTTTTTAATCTATCTTATCTATTCTTTAATTTACTACTTAAAAATAGTATATTTAACTACTAGTAACCTTAATATAATAATTAAGCTATCTAATAGCTCTAGCTTTAACTATTAATATATTATATTTTACTTCTATATAACTAGCTAAGAAATATAGTAATATATTAATCTAGATACTAAACCTATCTTTAATATCTTAAAAATACTTAAACTACTTAAATTTAATAAATAGCTTAAATAAGAGAATACTTCTCAAGAAGAAACTAAAAATACTATCCCCTATATACTTACTACTCTAGGGGTTTTTAACTACTACTTAGTAAATCTTAAGTTTTAAATAGTTCGAGAATCTAATTATAAAAAGACTAAGAAATATTATAACTTAATTTAGATATAAGTCGATACTACTATTAATAATAGCTTTCTAATACTTACTTAAATAGAACTTCTTAATAAAAATAATATATCCCTTCAAACTCTCCTAAAAATTCTGAAATATTAATATACCTAGAATAATTTAATTATATAATAATAAATTAGAATTAAATATAAAAAGGTTNAATCCTTAAGAAAACTAATTTGAATATCTCTAGTCTAGTATAATATCATAAGTAATATACTATCTATTTCTAAATAGTTATATATAATATTTTAGAAATCTAAGGAACTCTTACTATGAAAGAGTAATTTTAAATATTTACTTAATATATTTTACTTAGTTAAATTATAACTTAATATTAAAATATTATTTTAAGAGAAATTCTAAACTTTAAAGTTAACATTTTAGTTATATATAGAGAGATCNTTAAAACTTTAGCTAAATATAGAAGAATTCTTATTACTTTATTTTATACTAAAGAAAGTTTATTAAAAAGCTATAATAAAATACTAGCTATTTTCACTATTCTCGCAGGAAAGTTAGATATAATTTAAATTAAACTAAAATACCTATATAATTATAAGAGTTATTTATATTTTCTAGAAAACTATAAATATATTAAATATACTATTACTAGTTTATATATTAGATTCCCTAATATTTAGATATCTATTACTACTTAAAATAGTATTATAAATAAAGTAAATAACTTTAAACTCTATATTCTATAGTAAAAACTAGCTAAAGGAAATTAGTTAAATATTAAAAAATATACTAGTAAAACTAAGGAATTTCTTTTAGATATTATAAAAGCTAAATTAACTCTTTTAACTAGTAAATCTAGTAGTAACTACTTCTCTAACCTAATATATATTAGTATTAATCTGATTCTCTTCGAAAAATTATCTAAACTTCCCCTAAAAGCTTTCTTAACTACTTAAAAACCTTATATATTTTTAAAAAGTATTATTTTTAATAGCTATAAAGTAAT
Organism: Colletotrichum trifolii; assembly: GCA_004367215.1. Taxonomy (NCBI): domain Eukaryota; kingdom Fungi; phylum Ascomycota; class Sordariomycetes; order Glomerellales; family Glomerellaceae; genus Colletotrichum; species Colletotrichum trifolii. The sequence goes on from RYZW01002557.1 coordinate 10,684, forward strand.
TTATATTACTAATTTAATAAAATTCTTTAAGAAAGAATTCTTTAAGTTTAATAAAAGAATAGATTTAGTCTAATATAGTTTAGTTAATTTTCTTATAATTAGATAAAGTAAAAAAGTTATTAAAAATATCTTTAATAATCTAAAAGGGAAAAATATACTTAATTTAGTATTAAATAATATTATTTATATTAAAAACTTGTATACTAATATTATCTCAGAAACTTTATTTTTTAATAAAACTAAAATCTAATATATAGGACTAGACTATACTTTTAGGTTTAGCCTAATTAAATACTCTATTATTATAAAATAATTACTTAGAAAGTATAACCTCGTTTTCTTTAAATATAAACCTATTTTAAATTATTTTATAGTTTATTTAAATACTTCTAGTATTATCTTAGAATTACTAAGTATTCTATTCTTTTAACTATACTTTAAGATAGTTTTCCTAAAACTAAAGTTTAATAATACTTATATATAATATTTTTAAATAAGATATCTAGGATAAACTATTCTTAAATATTTAGTCTTTATTACTTAAAAAGTAAAAATTATAAAACTAAAATGATTAGACTACTTATACTATATAATAACCTATTTTTAATAAATTATCTCTAAATAAACTTTAGAGTTATATTTAGTTTACTTATTTTATTATATTATTCAAGATCTATTCGATTTCTCTAAAATATATATAAATAACTCTTAAGTTTTTATTATTAAAGATAAATTTTCAAGTTTTCTCTTTTTATTTATACTACTTAATAAAACCTATAATTTAGTCTTTCGAGTATTATTGATATTTAAAAGATAAGTAAAAAAATAAAGAAACTTTTTAATTTATAAGATTTGATAAAATATTAAGAAAGTAGTAATAGTAATTAATAGAGAAACTAGTTACTAGAAATAAGTAATAGAGTAAAAGATTAATCTCAAGCTATTTATTTCTTGGACTAAAAAACTAGTTTAAATAAGTAAGTATACTAGAAAGAAACTAATTACTTAAGATATAAAAATATAAGAAACTATAATATCACTACCTAAACTATAAATAAAATCAATTCAAGTAATAGCTATACTATATAATATATCTCTAAACGTTTAAAATAACTAGAAATTACTATATAAAATTAAAGAAACCTAGTATAAGTAATATTTTTATTAATAAATACTAGAATACGCTCCAAGCCTTTATTAAAACTTATAACTTTACTAAGGATAGATATATACTTATAATTATTAAATATACTTACTTAA
>RYZW01002559.1:0-11942 GCA_004367215.1 Colletotrichum trifolii
TAGTTAAAATAGTGATGAAATTATTTATTATTATAGATAATTATACCCCTACTTTGAATATTTAATTTTAAAGTAATAGACGATTTTATAGTGATAGTCTATATACAGAGAACTTTATTAAAGCTAAAGCCTAATGGATATAGCTAAAAATAATTATTAAGATTATTAAGTTTAAAACCTTTTTAAACCTCTTAAAATAGAATAAAAGAGAGTATTTACTTCGAAATGTAAAAACTAGGTATTCTATTATCTATTACTTTTCTACCATATTTATAATAGAACTAAAATCTTTTTAAAATCTATATAACTATTTATAAATCAATAATTATAAGATAAATATGGAAATATCCACCTATAATCATTATAACTAAAACTATTAGTATATTAGATTAAGTTTCAATAAATTTACTCTAAATATTATAATTAATAGATAACTTATAAATATTTAAAAGAAGTTTATTTACCTATCTTATAAGTTATTATACTAAACTTATAATATTAGAAACTAAATATTAATTAGATAATATCTAAATATTAATACTTTATTATAGTAACTATAACTAGATACCTTAGAATATTATTATAATATAATTATAGAGAATTTCAAAACTATCTAGCTATACTAGAAGTATCTAATCCCTATATAGGTATTATTTATATATTAGCTATATTTAATTAATACATTAAAATATTTACTAATAAGAGTAATTTTAACCGTATTATACTTGTATAGAAACCATGAATTAGCTTATATTAATAATAGAGAACTTTTATATCGATAATATACAATATAATCTTAGGGGTAATCAAAGCTTGGTTTGTAAGAGAGATATTAAACTTATATATATTAAAACTATAATAACTATTTAAATAGAATACTTATAGCTAGTAATAATAGGAAAGGCTAATAGCTCGCTCTCTACTACAACTATTAGTAGATATATTGCCCCCTAGAGCACAACTTTAGCCCTCCTACTCCCCTACTAACTACTATAACTAGCCCCTAGTAAATCTAGAGCTAAATCTTTATAAATACCTATAGTAGCTGATATATTTATCCTATATTAATCTTTTTATATATAATAAATAACTAACAACTCCTTCTATAACAGCCCTATACCCTTATACCTTTATACTTTTATAGTTTTAATAGCTTTTGATATAGAATTTAACTATCTTGAACTATTTAATTACTACTAATTATAAGTACTCTATTTAAATATATATTATAACCTTGATATCCGTAGCCTTTATATCTCTATTATAGGCTAAGCCTTACCTACCCCTAAGACGAAAATTTATACTACGAATATAAAGGTTCTATATTACTAATATAAGCTAATTTATAGTTTCTATATAAGTAAGATAAAACTTCGCTTACTTTTCTTAGCGAATAATCTTAAAACATTAAGTATAACTAATATATTAATAATACTTATATAGATATAGATATTTCTAGTATAGTTAAATAGTTTTTAAAACGCTTATAATTATATTATTATAGTATTCTAGAGTATCTAATAACTAGTATTATATTAAAGTGATAGTATTAAGGTATTATTTCATTAATACTTGATCTCTAATAGTATTAGTTTAATATAGTAACTTATAAAGTAACTAATTAATCTTCTTTTAAATATTAATAAGTTATTTATTAACTATAATATCTAGAATAACTTTATTGAAACTAGTCTAATATACTTATAGTGTTGAGTATAATAGTTATAGCTAGATATTACTATATATATTTTATAATTATTCCTTTATAAATAGCTATATAGATTTCAGGGAGATTTTAGTTTTATTATAAAGGTTACAGAAAGATAATAGATTATAAGATACTTAGATTTCATATTTCAAATAAAAATTTTATTTTACTCTATTTTTAAGAAATTTAAAAAGTTTCTTAACTTTATAATTTTAATAGCTACTTTTAGCTATATATATTAAGCCTTAATTTTGATCATGTTTTCCCCAACTATTACAAGAGGTCTTCTATTACTATAAAGTTAAGTATTAGAACTAGAAGTATAACTATCTATAATAATAAGTAATTTCATTACTATTGTAACTAGTTATAAGCTAGTATTAATCTGAATACTATTATTAAGTAAATATGATAGTTAAATCTATTTAGAAAGTAAAGAGGTTAGATATTATTCTAAATACAAAGCAAAAGTAACTAAATAGTTAGTAATAACTAAATATCTCGAGATGTTTAGATTATATATAACTATAAAAACGTAAAGCTATAAAAGTATAAAGTTATCACAAAAAGAGTTAATAGTTATTTATTATCTATGAAAAAGTTAACACGGGGCTAATATACTAACTACTATAACTATAAAAGATTTAGCCCTGAATAAACTAGGAGCTAGCTATAACATTTAGTAGAGGAATAAGAAAGCTAAAGTTATATTTTAGAAAGTAAAATATCTACTAATAATCGTAATAGAAAACAAGCTATTAGCCCCTCCCAGAAATAATATTTATAACTAATACTCAACTAATATTTCAAAACTTTATCTAAAATACTAAATATTCACTACTATGTATATAAAATATATAACTTCTACTACTACTAATAAGACTACTAATTCCTAAGCTATATATTGAAATCCTTTCTTGGTAGTAAAGAATATATTAGAATGATAGTAATATATAGTACTCTTAAAAGTTTAAATATCTCTTGTATATATACTTTATTAGTTCATTTAAAAACTTATTTACTATATAAACTATAAACTCTATAAATCTTTATAATGAACGTATGAAGTATAGTAAAAGTTTCTATAATATTCTTAAGATTAAAGTTTATATCGTCTATAACTATTATTTTAAACCTAATCTCTTATACTATATATAAACCAGAGCTTTCTCTATTATATTAAAAAATAAAACTTTCGACTTATATTTTTAATATTTTATATACTTTAGCTAAAACTCACAGTTTAATTAAATAGCTATATATTTAAGAGTATTTCAAAAATAGTAAGATATATTTGATTTATTTCTCTAACTAGTAAAAGACCATTCTGAGATACATAATAGTTAAGAACTTTAATTAGAACAAAGAAATACTTAAAATACTTACTATAAGACTTATATACCTCTAGAAAATATTTAAAGCTAACTAGTATACTAATAGAGGTTTATATAACTAGTTTAAAAACATATACTATAGTATACCAGAATACTAATTAGTATTTTCAGTTTTATAGTAATTTCCTAGAACTTCTATAACTAGTTATACTTTACTATAAGTAATATTATAATATTCTAAAAGTCGTAATAGTTTGAGAGTAATAGAGATAATAGTAATATAGTATTTAAAGAATAGTTTTATATTTACTATATATATAATATACTTTATAATAGTAATTAAAATTGTAGCTATACTTATAGCTATTCCTAGCTACCCTAAAATAGATATTATTTACTTCTAGCTTTAATATATATTTACAATAATAAGAGATATTATATATAATAAACAAATTGTTAGTCTATAAAGTATACTCTTAAGAGATAGTATATTTTATATAACAAATATAAGTTCACTAGTAATTTAAAAGTTTACTTTATAGTAATATATTAAACTTTCCTTACTAAATATGAAAATATTAATATTCTTAATAATAGCTTCTAAGTATCTCTAAGGAATAATAAATATAAAGAATGTATTACGTAATACTAGATATATTATAAGTTTAAAACTATATCTTTAGTATTCCAAAGATATTTGTAATATTACTTTTTAATAAATAGCTTATTATTTTTAATAGAAGTAAAATTACTAGAATCTATTGAGATTAAGTAATATTATATATTCCTTACTAAAATATTATTTCTAATAATAAGATTAAAAAACTTTTATCATAATCCCTATATATACCTCCACATTTAAAAGCTATTACTTAGTGACTATCTTTGAAAAGGTTTTATCTTACTTAAGTATTACTAGTTTCTTAAATACTAGGTATTGTTTATCTACTGTTTTGGAATAAACTATTAACCTTTCTATAAATTTTATATTTCTATTTAGTTAGTTTTGCTCTATACCTGGAATAGTATCTAAGCTCTCTATTTTATATATAGACTTAACTATATGTTTTACCTAATGATAGAATTTAAATTAATATTAGCTTATAACTAGTAGAAATAGTCATAAAATTACTTATTACTATAGATAATTATACTCCTAGTTCTAATATTTAACTTTATAGTAATAGAAGACTTTATAGTAATAATCAAGGAGAACTTTATCTAAGTTAAAATTTAGTATATATAGCTAAAAGTAACTATTAAGGTTATAGGGTTAAGAACCTTTATAAAGTTCTTAAAACTAGAATAAAATAGAATACTTATAAAGCCTAGGTATTCTATAATCTATTATTCTTCTATATGTTTTATAATAGAACTAAAATATCTTTAAAATCTATATAACTACTTATAACAAAAGTAGTATAGAATAAGTATATAGATATCTAGTTATAAATACTATAACTAAAACTATTATTTTATTGAAGTAAATTTCAATACAATTATCCTAAGTATTATAATTAGTAAGTAATTTATAGATATTGAAAAGAAGATTATCTAGCTAACCTATAATTTATTATACTAAGCTAATAAGATCGGGGATTAAGTATTAATTAAGTAGTATTTTAATATTAATATACTACTATAAAACTAGTATTTAGATAATTCAGAATACTATAGTAATATAATTATAGAGGTTTTGAAAGCTATCTAGCTATAGTAGGAATATCTATATTGATATAAATATTATTTATAAGTTAGTTATAATTAATTAATATATTAAAACTATTTACTAATAAGAATAAGCTAAGTTCTATTATACTTATATAGAGATTATAAGTTAGCTAATATTAGTAATAGAGAGCTTTTGTATTAATAATATAAAGTCTTATCTTAGGGGTAAGTAAAGCTTAGTCTATAATAAGAATATTAAAGTTATAGATATTAAGGTTCTAATAAATATTTAAATAGAGTATTTATAGTTAGTAGTAATTAAATGTTTTGAGATATTTGAATTATATATAACTATAAAAATATAAAGGTATAAGGGTATAAGATTATTATAGAAGGAGTTATTAGTTATTTATTATTAAAAGATCAATATAGGGCGGGTATACTAGTTATAGCTATAAGGGGTTTAGCTATAGATTAACTAAGGGCTAGTTATAGTAGTTAGTAGGGGGGATAGGAAAGCTAAAGTTATACTTTAAGGGGTAATATATCTATTAATAGTCGTAGTAGAGAGTAAGCTATTAGTCTTTCTTTTTATATTTCTATAAAGTAAATTAGTAATATTTATTTTAGTAATAGTATTTCTTTCTTAATATTTAGAAAAGTTGTTATTCCTATACTACTTAGTATTTTAATATTTTATATAGTATTATATAATATTCTTTTTATTGTACTTTATAAATATAAATTATTTTAGTATTATCTTGAATAATATACCTGTTTGACGTAGTAGTTTAACGTCTAGCTAGCACTTACTATTTTACGGTAAAAGTAGTAGGTTCGAATCCTATAGTAAGTAAACGCGACTAGTAGACACGATATATATATACCTTCTAATTGAATAAACTATATAGTAATTACTACTAGCTATTAGTACTAACTAATTACCATTAATAGCTAGTAACTATTAATAATTAGTAATAAGTACTACTAGCTAGTAGTATTAGTATTATATAACTATAATCTTATAATAAAAACTATAATAGATATAAGCCTATATATACTTTCTATATCTATTACCGACTATCTTAACTAACTATATTTACTATTTAAGGTTTCCTCTATTTAAATAGTTTCTTAGTATTAGTAGTATCTATAGGATATATGAAGTAAAAGCTAATAATTAGGTATAGCTTCCTTTAAAAGGTTCCGGAGAAGTATATAACTTTGAATAGATTAAAGACTTTCAATACAACTACCTAATGTTGAATAATGTATATAGTTATCTCTACTGAAATGAAAAGATTATACTTATTATTTGAAAATAAAGGTATTTATAGATATTCCTACGTAAAAAGAAAATACTTACCTCTACATATTTTATAGAATTAGAGATATAGAGACTTGAGTACTATTTTAGATATCTAGTTATTATATATCTCTGGAATAGTTTTACTAAAACGGGATACTTTGTTAAATACTATACTTTCTAAGTTTTTGAGAAACATTACCACTAGTATCGAATATACAATACTATTTCCTCCTACGTTTACTTTATTATTAATAATAATATTAAATTTAACTTTGAGATTACTATTAGTATTATTTATTTTAATAGCTATCTTACATTCTATATTATTAATATTACTATAACATTTAACACTATTTACTTTTTACTGGACATCTTAATAAAACTAATATAAATCTTCTTAAAGTATACTAGATTAACTCTTGCTAAAGCCCCCCTAACCTTATTACTACTAATATAAGCATAATATTTCAATTTTAAAAGTTTACATTAGAAGTAAAAACTATAGGATTAATAGGCTAAATAATACTAATTATTGTATAATAATATTCGCAGAATTAAATATTACTATACTTTTTTCTACTAAATATATAAGACTTATTATAATAAAATCCTTATAATGACTCATGAAGTATTTCTTTAAATAGTATATAAACTAATTAATAATACTACTAACCTAAATAGCTTTGTACTTGTACTATTTATTTTTAGTATATACTCATATTTTATAGAAAACGCTACTCTACTTCTAAATATAGTTACCTAAACTTATACTTTATGGAAAATAATAGAAAACGTCTATTATATCTATACTAAATATAATATTAATATAACTTTCATAATATATAATAGCCCTAATATCTCATATATAATAACTCTTCTATTTCAGTTTCTTATATATATAGTAGGAAAAACAAGGATAGTAAAACACGTTTCACCTTATTACTTTGTATAACAAAATATATATTCTTAACTTCCTTTATAACCCTCAGGAACTTTAAATAATAGTTATAAAATGATATTTTAAAATTAATTAAAAGATACCTTAATAGTTACTTAATTGTATTTTCAAAATACTAAATACTCGAAATCTATAAGAAAACTATAAAAGCCTCTAATATTAATATTAGAAATCTGATATTATATAAAAATATCTATTCCTATAGTAATACTTTACTTTGATCTATAGCTATTTCTATAAAGCCCTAAAATACCTAGTAGATACTATAAATACCAATATCATATATAATAGTAACCTTACTACTATTAGTAATAGTAATTCCCTTCTTTCTTGAATGATTAGTAATATAATAACTATATAATAATAACTATACCTCTAATTAGTTCCCAATCAAAAACTACTAGTAATATTATCTATTTAAAACTATAGTATAAAACTTTATTCCATAGTATATTTTATAGCTAAAGAATAGTAAAATAGTTTATTACTATTCTAGCTTAGAGATTTAATTATAAGCTTTATTCCATAGTATATTTTATAGCTAAAGAATAGTCAGATAAAGTCTTTTTCTTTATGTTCTATAAAAAGAGTATAATTATAATATTCAATCTACTATTTAAAGAATCAATTAAGAAGGAAATTAAGAATATCATTACTAATAACATTATTAAAATCATCTCGTATAACACTATGTTCTATAACAGTAATAAATACTTTAAGTTATATATTATTAATAAGACTAAGAATAAAGATACTAATAAATTATATGAGAGATAATGCCTTAGAATTTAGAGTTTTAGCAGTAATTATAAAGTCAAAACATCAATTCAATTACTAATAATCTAATAAAATAACTAAACATCATTTTTAGTTGTAACCTTAATTTTCCTCTAGTATAAAGAATGAAATAATATAACTTCAAAATATTGCTTAAGTTTATATATAAACTAAAATAAAACTTATCAAATATATTACAACTGATTTACTTTTTTACTTTAAAAGATAATACTTTCTACCATTTATAATGATTGTTATTAAGTTATTATACAGCCTTACTAAGACTAATACTTACCAATAAGTAGCTAATTCTAAATATTATAAAACTTAGTTATAAATAGAAATATTAATATATAGCTTCTACTTCCTTATCTTATACCTCGTAATAGAGATTTTAACTTTATGAATACATTAATAGATAATATCCTTAAGTTCTCTAGTACTACTTTCTTACACTATAAAAATAAAAGGCTTTAGAAAGCTTTCTTTAAAACAAAACCTTAAATTACCTTTATGAAAATAATTCTTCTTCATCTTTAATCAAAAATCTTAAACTTTAATAATAATACTTTTAATAATATTAAAAATACTAAGCGTAAAAACTAGTATTTGTTGATATATACGATACCTAAAATGCTTACGAAAGTATATATTAAATAATATATATAGAGAATATACCTTACTTTTATATACTAATTTAAAATATTATTTAACTTCTTATATACTATATAAGAATAATAACCTTTTGTTAAACTAATACTAAAGTACTAGTAATAGGTTCGGGGAATAATATAACTATTAACTATAGAAGAATAGAGATTTCAAAGTAGTATCTGAAAATAGTAATAGTATTAGTAGAAATAGTAATAATAATAGGAAGTTTATATCTTATAGAAATAGGAAACTTTACTATCTATATAACTAAAATAGAGTTTATTTCAGAAAGGTTAAATTCATACTATATAGAATATTCAAAGCTCCGAGATATACGAGCTAGTAAAAGCGTAAATATTAAATATTCTAATATTCAAGTTTAACTAATTTAGGGTTTGATTAGTATAAATTACAAAAACCTAAACTTTGAAAACTAGCCTTCTAGAATAAATAGAAAATATAGAATTATAAGAGTATTTAGAGACTATTTAAGCTTTTTAATACTTTTTAGTATAAAAGGATAGAATATAGAATAAATAATAGGCTTAGCTATAACTCTAATATTCCCTTATGAGGTATATAAAGAATATAATCTTTTAATATTATGGAAAAGTTAAAAACTTTAGAAATTATATAGGAAACAACTAGAGATAAAGGAATATAATTAGAGAAACCTACAACCTTTTATATAAAAGGTTTAAAGAAAAAGATTCAAATAAAGAAAAATCAAAAAAACCTAAATCTTTCAAAGAAGTTTAAAATAAAAGATTAATTTTTAGAAAAGAGTTAATTTAACTTATTTTCCTTATAAGAGGGAAGAATGTTCTGAAATTTATTCTTTAAAATCCTCTTAATAATGTTATGAAATTTAACTCGCTTTAAAAGCTTAGTTAAAAGATTAGTAATATTATTATTCCTATTTATATAATAGAGATTAATCTTCTTATTATAAATAAGATTCCTTATAAAATGAGAATAAATGTTAATATACTTTATTTTTCTATAGAATCTAGTATTCTTAGTAAGCTTTTTAGCTGATTAATTATCTATGAAAATAATAACCTTATTTAAAACTTTAGATCCTAAAGTAGTATTAATAAAACTATAATTATTATATAAATAAATCGCTTCCTTAGTAGCTTCTACTAGAACTATACATTTAATTTCGTGAGTAGATAAAACTACTATTTCTTACTTTATAGGACTATAACTTATAATATTATAGAAATCTAGGTAAAAAATACAAGCTAAAGTAGATTTTCTATCATTTAAGTCTCTTACCTAATCTTAGTCTATAAACCTAAATAAATTAAAAGTATCCATATCACTATAATTATAAATTAACTTATAACTAAGGTTTTTTCAAAAATAGCCCTATATTCTATTAAAGGTAATGAAATATTATTTAGAAAGATTTAAAGAAAAATCTAGATATAATTATAATAGTAAAAGTAATATCTAGTTTAGTTTTGAAGGTTCAATATAATAAAGTTCTAACTTCTTTTTGAAATTCTAATATCTCTTCTTTTAAAGTAGTATTTCTATTCTTAGAGAATTTAAATTTATTATTTATTAAAGTATGAAATCTAAAAATATTCTTTTTATTAAATTTCATAAGAATTCTATTAGTCTATTTAAGCTAATTTATTTCTAATACTTAATTCTTTTAGTTAATAATTAAAGTATTACTTAAAAGAATAGTTAGTTCCCCTGAATCTTGAATTTTGATATCTTTTTAAAAAATATTATAAATATACTCTCAAGTTATAGAACTATAGGCTCCTAATAGTATATCGTTAATATGATAAACTAAAATAGCTAAGTATTTCTTTCTTTTAAAAGTAATATGAAGAGTAAAACTTCCTTTATTATAAAAAGAAACTTTAAAACCAGCTTTATATAACATTGATTTAAAGTATTAATACTATAACTTAAAACTTTGATTTAACCTATATAAAGCCTTATTTAGAAAATAAGTAAAAAGCTAATTCTTATAGTTTTTGTTAAAAGCTAAACCTTTGAAATCTTTATTATAGATATAACTAGTAAGTAACTTAATATATATCTTTTCATTAACTTAACTATAAATAAAGGCTATAGTGATAATATATTTAATGAAAATCTAGTTAAAGTATATAGAAGCTATAAGTAAATATCTATAACTTTTAGGCTTATAAGTGATACTAAAAGTTTATAAATAATTAATACCAAAATACTAGTTAAAACCTTGAGTAACCTATCTTACTTTATATATAAGATTTTTAAGATCCTGATTATTAAGCTTAATTTTATAAACTTATCTACCCCTTAATATATTAATATTATTCTTCTTAATTAAAGAAATATTAAGTAAAAGTATAATAGTCTAAACTTCTAAAAGCTTAATAGATTTAACTTCTTTATTTATATTTAAATCTAGTTCTTATTATCATGAGGACTTATAGTATTTAATAAGGTAATTGGTTCTAAAAAAGTATTAATAAATAGAATATAAGAAACTATATAAGAGTTTCTATTCTTATCTATAAACGAATTATTATTGAAATTATATTGATTAGAATTAATATAAAGAAGTAAATAAATATAATCTTCAATTATAAGGAATATATTCTCTTTATATAAATAACCTTTTTAGTCTTTTTCTTAATTTATAAGTTAGAAAAAGAATTTCTATATAAAGAATTAACTTTTTTAGAATATTCTTATTATTTTCTATAAAACTATTAAGATAGATTATAGAATAACTACTTAGTTCTTTAATAAAATAAAGAGCTAAGTTATTACTATTTATAATTTTATTAAGAAGAAGAAGTAAATTAGTATTTTTGGTAGGAATTCTACTAGACTTATCTTTAATTAAATTTATAGATATTTTAGAATTAAGGTAATTAGATTTATTTTCTTTACTAAATTAACTAGGCTTAATAAATACTAAAGAAATAGTATTATTAAAGATAGTTAAATCTTTCTAAATTGAGAATTAAAAAGTTTTCTAAAACTATAATATCTCTAGACTTTATAATATTTCGAGATTAAAAGTCCTGAACTATATAAGTATTAAAACTATAAGTAAGTATTACACTTTTCTTTGACTTAAAATCTAGCTTCTTTAAATACTTATATTTAATCTTATAATAATAAAAGCTATTCTATACTTTTATGTTAGAAATAAAAACTTTCTTTTTATTCTTTGATTTATAGAGAACTGTAAAATTAAAAGAAAAATATAGTATTCTATTATATATATATATATATAGAAACTAGTATAACTAAACCTTAAAAGTAAAGTAGAGAACTATAATTATAGAGAAAAGTTCTAGTTTTATTAATAATAGTTCTAATAGCTTTTTTAATTAATTTATTTGGTTTATAAGTATATAGTAGTTTTATATTTGTTATAAGCTATACCTAGCTAGTTGATTCTAGCTTTACCCGAGTCCTGATAACTATACCTAAGAGGTTAAGTACTAGTAAGCTACTAGTAAACTCCTAATATTACTTTTAAGTGAACTTTTTACGCTTTTTATAAGA
>RYZW01002560.1:0-11937 GCA_004367215.1 Colletotrichum trifolii
CCTATAGATATTACTAGTACTAATAAACTATTTAAACGGAGAAAACCTTAAGTAGTAAATATAGTTAGTTAATACGATAGCTAATAAATAGAAAATATATATATAATTATATATATTATAATTATTCTTTAAGGATCGTAGTTATATAATACTAGATACTAGCTAGCTAGTAGTATTTATCGCTAGCTATTAAATAGTTATTAGCTATTCTAATAGCTATTAGTAAGTACTAATAATTAGTAGTAGTTACTATATAGTTTATATAATTAGTAAATATATATATATATATATACTTACTAGTTATACTTACCTACTATAGGATTCAAACCTATTACTTTTACGGTAATAGTCAAAGCTAGCTAGACGTAAACTACTATGTTAAGCGGGTAATTAGATAAATATTAATATTAGAATATTTAATATTTAAGTTTTTAGTAGCTTCTATATCTCGGAGCTTTGAATAATCTATATAATATAAGGTTAACGTTTCTACAAATAAATTCTATTTTAGTTATATAGATAGTAAAATTCCCTATTTCTATAGAATCCGAACTTTCTATAATTATCACTATTTTTACTAATACTAGTATTATTTTCAGATACTACTTCAAACTTCTTATTCTTCTATAATTAATAGTTATATTATTCTTTTGACCTATTACTAGTATTTTAGTATTAGTTTAATAAGTTATAAGCCTAGCTTCTATTTACTTCTATTTAACTAACTTACAATATTCAACCTAAAACCTATTTATCCTCTAGCTATTTACAAAAAACCTCTTTTGAAAACCTATCTCTCTTTTAAATAACCTCTTCAAAAACCTTTCTCTTTTTTAAATAACCTTTTTCGAAAACCTCTCTTTCTGTATAATTATATAACTAATTAAACTAAAAAACTATAAAGAGATTATACTAGTTAAAATAGGTAGTTTACTACTAAGCTAGTAAAAGAAATAGTTAAATAGTAGAAGCTAAAAATCTTATTTATATTTAGAAATCTTCTAAGACTTTTATAAACTAGTACTATAAGTTATCTCTAAGAGCCCTTATAAATTATCTCCTAGAAACCTTATGAACTAGGAAGCTATAAGTTATCTCCTCGAGACCTTATAAACCAGGAAACTAGAAGTTATCTCCTAGAAACTTTATAAACTAGGAATCTCTATACGTTAACCTAGACTCTTAAAAATTAGACTTATAATTATTAAAAATTATAAAAAGATATTTCTTATAGGATTTAAATACTAGCTTTAAAATATTAATCTCTTATAAGTTAACTATTAAACAATTACTTCTATTAATCCGTTAATTAACGATTTCTTTACTAGAATTAGTCCCTAAGTATCTTAAATCTATTATAGAATCTAGATGAATTCTTTTTTAAATAACTACTTTACTTACTAACGTTATTTATAAAGAAAGTAGGTAACTCTAAAATGATCTTTATTCCTAAAATAAAAAGAACTTAGAGTTATGGTCTTCAGTATATCTATATAAAGGCTTTACTTATTAGTAAAAATATTCATATTAACTTAACTAAACCTATCTTATTAATAATACTGATAAATATAAAAAAGCTTTAAACTATATTCAGTTAAACTATAAAGGTAATTCTTTAAAAGTCATTAAGAACAATTCAGATACTTATATAGTATTTAACTATTAAAAAAACTCTATAAACTAACTAGTTTTTCAAATAAGTTTCTTACTTATAAAGAACTTTTTAATATAACTCTTAACAACTTTAAATCTATAGAAGAATTTCTAAATAAGATTAAAAAACTTATTAATAATTTATTTTTTAATAAAGTTAAGTTATTTAATTAACTAGTTATAGTTTATATCTTAAATAATCTAGATAGAAATTATAAAATATTTATTACTTTAGTAACTCAGAATCTCAGAACTAATAAAGACTCTTATAAGTTAGATTTTCTATTCTCTAATTTATTAGATAAATTTAGAAGAAAGAATAATATTTCTTTAATTAATTTTACTTCGAAGAAAAAACTCCAAAACTTAACTAAAATCTCTAAACCTTAACTTAAAACTAAAAAGCCTTAAAATAAACAGAAAGGTATTTTCTATAGTTATTTTAAGAAAACTAACTATACTAAAGAAAACTATTTTAATCTTTATCCTAAAAAGTCTCCTAATTAGGTAGAATCCAAAATAAAACTCTTCTTCTTTAAAAAAAAGAAAAAGGATAAAACTTCTTTAAAAAAGTTAATATTACTCTTTTAAATACTCTAGTTACTAAAAGGATCTCTAAAGATCTTATATAACTTATTTCCTCTCTATTATTCTTCTAATATAGAAGAAAATAGAGAAGATAGTATTAAGTTTCAAAACATAACTATAACTCAACTTCTTTTAAATAAAAGTCTTTATACTAATATTACTTCAAGTTCTTTGATTTCTAAAAAGATTCAAGAAACTAGGAAGTTTAATAATAAGACTAAAACTCAAACGATTTCTCTTTATATTAATACTAAAGCTACTATTTATATAGTCAAAGATTATATTCTTTTATCTAATAAAACAAGAGTTTCGAGATCTATTAAATAGGAAAATACTAAAGAGATTATCTTAACTCTAAAACGTAACTAAAAAATCACTTTTAATAAAATTAGATATCTTTTAAGTAATATCTATTTTATACTACAATTAAGTATTAATCTATTAAATTAATCTAAACTTAACTCTCTTAGAATATCATCTATCCTCTCTAATAATAAGCCTCTACTCTTGAATATTAAAAAAGATAAGTTATTACTTATTAGAACTAAAATTAATAACTTATATAAGTTCTGTATTCCTATTAATAGTAATAAAGACTTAGTTCTTTTAACTATTAATAAGAATATTATTAACTTGAAACTCTAGTATAACTAAATAGGTTATACTAGTAATATTATTAAGTTAATTAAGAATACTCTTAATAATATTAATTATCAATATAATAAGAATAATAAACTACCTATTTATAAAACTTATCTAAAAAACAAGTTTACTAATAAAATTAATAAAGATTCGAATACTTTTAAGAAATTTAAATATCTTAATTATCTTAATTTAGACTTATATAAACCTATTATTCTAAGAACTTATAATTACTATAAATACTTTATCTTATTTATAGATAAATATAGTTAATGTATCTAGGGAAAGTTATTAAAAACTAAATATTCTAAAGAAATTAGTTTAGCTTTAAAGAGGTTTATTAATATAAATAATAATAATAATAATAATAAAAGAATCAAAAACATAAGTACTAATAGTAGCTCTAAATTCTTAAATAAAAGAATAGAAACTATTTATTTAAATAATAGTATTATTTATAACGTAAGACTACTATATACCTATAAAACAAATAGGTTAATTAATAAAACTATTAGAACTATTATTAATAAAACTAGAACCTTTCTCTATAACTCTAATCTTCTACGTTATTTTTAGAGTTTAGCTATTCAAACTTCTATATATCTATATGATAGAATACTATATTCCTCTATTAAGTTCAAAACTCTTTATAAATTAAAGAATAAGAGAAAACCTTTTATTTCTAATTCCTCTATTAAGTTCAAAACTCTTTATAAATTAAAGAATAAAAGGAAACCTTTTATTTTTCTTATAAGAATAGAGGGAAATATCTATTACTACAAGATTAAATATAAATACTTTAAGAAATTAAACCCTAAATCGAAGAAAGAAGCTATAGTTACCTATAGTTGTAATACTTATTTAGTTTAGCATTTTTGATTTTAAAATATTATATAGTTTAGAGATATTATAGTCTCTGAGAACCAATTTAATTCTTATCTTAAAAAAGATTTAATTTTTTTCAATAATACTATTCTTTTAGTATCTACTAAACCTAGTTAACTTAGTATAAAGAATAAGCCTAACTAACTTAATTCTAAATCTTTTTTAAATCTAGTTAAAGTTAAGTCTAGTAGAATCCCTATTACCTCTTCCTCCTAATAAAATTATAAATAGTAATAACTTAGTTCCTTTTTCTATTAAGAAACTAAGTAGCTTTTCTATAATTTATCCTAATAGTTTTATAAAGAATAATAAGAATCTTAAAAGATCGACTATTTCTATAGGAATTCCTTCTCTAAGTTGTAAATTAAGAATAAACTATAAAAGCTTATTTATATAGAAAGAATATACTTTTTATAGTTAAAAACTATTCTTTCTTCATCCTTTATACTAATTCTAACTATTATAACTTTAATACTAACTTATTTATAAACAAACGAAAAGAGTTTTATACTACTTCCTATATTCTATCTATTAATACTCTCTCTAAACTAACTACTTTTTCAAATACTATAAGTTCTCAAGATAATACAAACTAGATTCAAGTTATAAATAAAGAAATTAGGTCTATTAAGTCTATAGAAATTTAAACTATTATACGTATATCTAAAAGTTCTTTAAATAAAAAGAAATAATATTAATATACTAGGGGGTAGATAGGTCTATAAAATTAAGCCTAATAATCAGGATCCTGAAAATCCTATATATAAAACAAAATAGGTTACTTAAGGTTTTAACTAGTACTTTAGTATTAATTACTTAGAGACTTTTAGTATAACCTATAAACCTAAAAATTATAGATATTTACTTATAATATCTATATACTATAACTAGATTTTAATTCAGTATAATATTACTACAGCTTTTATTCATACTAAAGTTAACAAAAAGATCTATATCAGATTACCTACTAGCTATATCTATAATAAAGATTCAAAAAGTTTAGTTTTTAACGAAAACTATAAGAATNTTCTTAATGAAAACTATACAATCCAACCTTTTCTTTATTTACTTAACAAAGCTTTATATAAGTTAAAATAAAACCCTAGGTTATAATATTAATACCTTAAATCAATTTTATATAAAATTAGTTTTAAAGTTTCTCCTTATAATAAAAGAGTTTTTATTGTTAATAGTACTCTTAAAAGAGCACTGAGCTATTTTAGCTTATCATATTAACGATATACTATTACGAACTAATAATCCTATAACTTCAAAATATATTTACAATAACTTTAAAAAAATATAAAAATTCAAGGTCTAGGAGAACTAACTACCTTTGTAGGTAATACCTTAGTCATTAACCAAAACAATCAAGTATTAGAAATAAATCAGTTTAAATATACTAATAAAAACCTTTCGAAATTTAATAAAAAAGATATTCATAGATTTAAGACTCCTATAAATAATAAATCTAAATTTAGTAGGAATAAAGATATTGCTTTAAAAGAAGATATTTTAGAATTTTAAAACGAAATTAGAGCTCTATTATATTTAGCTTTAAAAACTAGGCTAGATATAGCTTTAGCTATTATAACTATATCTAGATTTTCTTTAAATCCTTCTAAAGAATATTTTATTACTTTTAATAAGATATAGGGTTACTTAAAGAAAGCCCTAACTATAAATTAAGTTATAACTATAGTAATATTAATATCTTTAATTTATATCAGTTTGTAGACTGAGATCAGGTAAGAAACCTAAATAATAGAAAATCTACTTTAGTTTATATATTTTACCCTGATTTTTATAGTATTATAAATTATAGTTCTATAAAATAAAAAACTGTAGTTTTATATACTTATGAAGCTGAACATATAGCTCTAGTAGAAACTACTAAAAAAGCTATTTATTTATATAATAATTACAATTTTATTAATACTATTTTATGATTTAAAACTTTAAATAAACCTATTATCTTTATAAAGAATTAATTAACTAAACAATTTACTAAAAATACTAAGTTCTATAAAAAAGCAAAGTATATTAATATTCGTTATTATTTTCTAAGAGATTTTATTCGTAATAAGAAGATTAATCTCTATTATATAGATACGAATAATAATATTACTAATTTTTCAACTAAGCCTTTAAGGCGAGTTAAATTTAATTATTTTATTAAAGGGATTTTGAAGAATAATTTTCAGAATATTCTTCCCTCTTATGAGAAAAACAAGTTAAATCAACCTTTTTCTAACGATTAATCTTTTCCTTCAAACTTCTTTAAAAGATTTTAGGTTTTCTTTTAGAGTTTTCTCTATTTTGATCTTTTCTTTCGAACTTCTTCGAAAGGTTTAGGTTTCTCTAATTCTATTATAATTTCTCTAGTTTTTTCCTTGATAGTTTCTAGAGTGTTTATTATTTTTGTTAATCTTTCTAAGCTATGAAAAGATAATATTTTTTATATACCTTACGGGGGGATATGAGATTTATAGATAAATGTATTACTCTATTTAGAATTATATTTAAATCTATATTAACTCTATATCCTATCTTTCTACATAAGAAAATATTAAAAAGCTTAAGTAATCTCTTAATACTCTTATAACTCTATATTTTCTATTATTCTAGAAAACTAGTTCGTAGAGTTTAGGTTTTATAATTTATATTAATTGTACTCTAAAGTAGTTAAACTTTAGTATTAGAATATTTAATATTTAAGTTTTAATAGCTTGTATATCTCGGAGCTTTAAATATTCTACATAATATAAAGTTAATTTTTCTAAACATAAATTCTATTTTAGTTATATAGATAGCGAAGTTCTCTACTTCTATAGAATCCGAACTTCTTATTATTATTACTATTTCTACTAATACTAGTACTATTTTCAGATACTACTTTAAACTCTTTACTTTTCTATAGTTAATAGTTATATTATTCCTTTAACCTACTACTAGTACTTTAGTATTAGTTTAATATAATTCAGTAGTAAATAGTATATTAAACGAAGGAAATAGAAAATAGTAAAAGATAATAGTAGATATTACTATTCTAGAACTCCTAATAGGAGTCCTAATAGACGAATAGTAGATTAATTTAGTAAAGAATAAAAACTAATCTTTCTAAGATACTTTTATATAATTTTAATAGGATTATAATAAAGCCTTATAAGTATATAGGTACCCCCTCTAAAGAAGAAGCTATTATTTATTAATGCTCTTTTTAAAAGTAATATTTTCTATTTACTTATATAGTAGATGATTATATAATATAAGTTAGAAATTATTTAGGTTTTTATTAGGGGATTTAAGGATTTCTAGTAGTTTTTATAGACTAGTTTATTACTTACAATTCTAGATATAAGTTAGTAATTTTTATATAATATAAGGATTATAGTATAATTAAGATATCAATATACATTTTTAGTATTTTACTGAATATTATAAGAACTTCTATTATAATATTTAAGTTTTTAAGAAGATTTATTATTTCTATTCAGGATATAAATAGATATTTACTAAGTTCTTTATTAAGTTTAAATTAGCTATAAGATTAATAGGGGGGTCTTCCTAGATAGAGGATATCTAGCTAAATTATTTCTAATTAGTTTCTTTTTATTCAATTGGGATAGTTATTATTAGCTATAATATTAGCTAGATATCTTACTTTACTACTATCTAATACTACTATATAATTATAATAGATTTTAAGATCTTTAATATGGAGTTACGAAATTATAGCTAGCCCTAGTTATTATCTTAATTAGAACTAATAGTTAATTAGAATAAGGATATATAGAAAATAGGTATAAGGGTAATTGAAATTACCCTAGTACTAATATAATACTACTATACTATTACTACTCTTTATTATAAAAAGTTAAATAAATAGACTATTATAATTAGTAAATCTTAATTAACTTCTATTATAAATATATATAAAACCTAATAAGTAGATTTTACAGTTATCTAGGTATATATATAAATACGTATTTATATATTATAATACTAAGGATGATTTTATTATAAAATATAGACTATAATTTACTAATTTACTAGTAATTTCTAATACTAATATTTAGGTTTTATAGTCAGATAAAGAAATTATAGAAAATAAAGAAAAAACCTAATCCTCTAGAAAGAACTTTTTGAAAGGTAAGCTAATATAGCTATTAATATTAATATTATAGTAATAGATGAAACTAGAGAGATATAGAGATAAATGGATAAGTTGTTTTTCTTAGTTTCTATATAAATAAATAATAAATCTTTTACTTCTATTTAAGTTAATAATAGGTATAATCATTATGGAGTAATTAGTAAAAGGTTTATAAAATAGTAGAATCTTATATTAATTGTATTACTATAATTAGACTAGTTAAGTTCCATCCCAGGTATTAACTAAGAAACTTATATTACTAGGGTAGCTAAAATATAAATTAATTTTGATAAATAAATAATTAAAATCTTATTCTATATAATCCTATGAATAATATACTTAGCTATCCTTAAAAAATTATAATTATAGTACTAATAAGTGATTTTAGATTTTGCAAAGAATAAAGTATAGATAGATATAGTTAATAGTTTAACTATTTAAGTTATTAGTAATATACTAAAAAAGATATATATAGATAGATTTATAAACCTTATTAAACTACTAGTTATAATATATTCTAGCTTGAAAGAAGGGAAATAAAAATAATTAATAGCTAATTTAGTATAAATTAATATAGGCCCGCTTGACGTAGTAGTTTAACATCTAGCTAGCTCTTACTATTATAGTAAGAGTAATAGGTTTGAATCCTATAGCAGGTAAGTATAACTAGTGAATATATATTTACTTTCTAATTATATAAACTATATAGTAACTACTACTAACTACTAGCTCTTACTAATAGTTATTAATAGTTTATGAGAATACGTATAGCACTAAGGCTACTGTGCGACTCTGCTAGCTGCCGCGCGAAGCAGGTAGCTTATATAAAGTATAACCGTTCTATTTATACGCGTTCGAACACTTCATTCTAGTTAGAAGAAAACATACCTTTTAACAACCTACTTTCAGACTATATACCATGTTATTTATTTATTATATAGTTAATAACTATTAATAACTAGTAACTATTAATAGCTAGTAATAGGTATTACGGCTAGCTAGTATTAGTATTACGTAATTATAATCCTTAAAGAGTAACTATGACGGATAGGCTTATATTTTCCCTATTTCATTACTTATTATATTAACTAACCATATTTACTACTTAAGGTTTCCTCTATTTAAACGGTTCCTTAGACCTAGTAGTATCTATAGGGTAAATAAAGTAAGAGCCGACTACTAGGTATAGCTTCTTTCAAAGGGTTCCCGAGAGGTATATGATTTAATAGATTAAAGACTTTTAATATAACCTTAGAAATTAATATAGTTCTAGTAGCTATATTATTTGTAGTTTTAGAGTAACTAATACTTACTTTACTAGCTATTTATATTTCTTTATAGATTTATTTGATTAGGATAAAAAGTTTCTAGTTTCCTACTTTACCAGGAGTCTTTTAATTACTATATTTACCTAAAGAAAAACTTAGATAGAATAAAACTAGACTTATTATAAGAACTATTCTATAATATATTAAAAGAATATGTCTTCGAGATTTAATACTAAGTAATAAATCTAATAGATAAAAATTAGGTATAGGTTAACTTATCTATAACTAATATATTTATCTCTTTTATTAGAAGATTTAGGGTGAAATAGTAGTTTTACGTAGATTATTATACTTTTAATACTATTAGGACTTATAACTATTATTTTTTACTATTAATTAAAGGAATATGATATCTATTATCTAAAGTAGTATAATTTATAAAAGTTAATATTTATATAGCTTTTTATAAGATTTATATTATAGAAAGAAATAAATATAAGACTATTTTCTAGATTTACTCTAGCTTATTGAAATAGTTTATTACTTTTTTAGGCTAATAAATATACCTATAATATTTTAATACTGTACTACTAATATAGTCTAAGGTATTCTTAATAATTATGTTATAGTTTACTTAGATAATATATTAATTTATATTCATAAGTTAAAGAGTAATTATAAGAATAAAGTTAAGTAAGTCTTTCAGTAACTATAAAGGGTTAGTTTATACTTGAATTTAGAGAAGTATAAATTCTTAGTAAAATAGATAAAGTATCTAGGTTTTAATGATAAAGTAAAGAAAAGTATTTACTATAATTCTAAGATAATTAAAATTACATAGGAATAGGAAATTCTTCAATATATCTATAATTTCTAAAGTTTCTTTAGATTTATAAATTTCTATTATAATTTAGTGAATTATTTCTCTAGTTTAAGAAAGCTCCTTATATAGTTAATATAGAAAAGGGTACTATTTTACTAGGATATTATATATCAATAAATATTTAAAATATTTAAATTTATATTTATCTTAAAACGAGTTATAATTCAATAGGATCTAGAATAATATATAATAATAGGAATAGATTACTTAAGAATAGTATTTAATAATTACTTTTTATATAAAAGTCAAACCAATATATTACAGCTAGTTATTTATTATTTAGCTAGATTTATACTAGTTTAGTAGAATTATACTATTTATAATAAGGAATTATTAGTAGTAGTATTATATTTAAAAGTATAATTAATAGAACTATAAAGTATAGTAGAGTTATTTATCATTTTTTCTAATTATGAGGTTTTAGAATATTTTATAAGTTTTAGATTTATTTTCGAATAATAAATTAGATAAGTAGAAGTTTTGTTAGAGTTTAGTTTTATTTTAAAATTATCGGTAACGCTATACCGTAAGGTATACGTTAACACCTAAGGCATATATACCTCTATATATATTCGGTATACGTATCTGTACACTTTATAAGTATAAGGTATACGTAGCTATATATTTTTATACTTTACTAGTAATACTTGTTACTAGCTATAGCCGAGTACTATAGTAGTAATAAATAACTACTATACTATAAATCTGGAACTTTATATACTTATATATAAATATATAACAGAATAAGAATAATAATAAATACTAGACCCTTTTATACCTATATAACAAGATTATATATAGTATACGTTATTTTCCGGATAAACTAATACTAATCAGTAGTTAACTTATCTGTTATTACTATACTATAGATTAGTAAGGTTTTTTACGTGAGAAGAAGTAATTACGAACCCTTTTGCCTAAGGTCTATATGAAGTAAAAGATTATAAGTATTAACTTAGACGCCTTAAGAGATATTACTCTTACCTGAACCCCCCCCCTAATGAAGCGCCTCTAAGTTAATATACTAACTTTACTCTATGAAATACTAAAGAAATAAATTTAATAAATAACGCTTTTTAGCGTATATTAGAGAGCATTTAGTAAACGCAATAACCCTTTTAGGAGTACTTAGGATTTATGGTATCCCTACTCCTTCTTCTTAAGAGACTTCTATAACCTCTTAAAAACCCTTGAGGAAGCTATTTTAAAACTTAAATTAAACCTTTACTATAGCTAGAGATAAGGTACCCCTAGTAGCTATTACTAAGACTTAAGTTAGGCTCTTAGTAATAGCTTACTAGAGTAGTAACAACTTCTCCTTTCTTAAAAAACCTCCTTTTTCTCGAGAAACCTCCCCTTTCTCGAGAGACCTCTCATATACGGGATTTATACTATCCTATACTTTCCCTTTACTTAAGAAACTCAAGAAACCTCCCCCCTCTCAAGAGACCTCTATAGTACACGGGATTTACAGCATCCCACGCTTCCCTCCTATTCTTAAGGAGACCTCTATAGTATACGGGATTTATAATATCCTATATTTCCCCCCCCCTTTACTTAAGAGATTGAAAAAATATCTTATACCTCCTTAACTTAAGAAACCTATTTCTTCTAAAAACTCTTCTCCCTTTTATTTCTTAAAAACCCTTTATAGTACCTAGGATTTATAGTATTTTTAGCCCTCTACCCCTCCTGAAAACTCTTCTCTCTTTCTTTCCTGAAAAACTATAACTTTAACTAAAATAATAGTTTAGGTAACCCTAGGTAATAAATACCTGTATAAAGGAATAGCTAAAAGCTTAGTAGGGGAAAGAGTAATAGTAAAAAGTAGGTCTCTATAAGTTATAAGATTTTAACTTAGT
>RYZW01002570.1:0-11883 GCA_004367215.1 Colletotrichum trifolii
TAAAAGAAATAAGTTAAATTAACTATCTTCTAAAGATTAATCTTTTCCTTCAAACTTCTTCAAAAGTTTTAGGTTTTTTAGATTTTTCTCTATTTTGATCTTTTCCTTCGAACTTCTTCGAAAGTTTTAGGTTTTTCAGATTAATTTTTCTCTAGTTTTTTCCTATATAGTTTCTAGAGTTTTTGTTATTTTTAACCTTTCTAAGCTATTAAAATATAATATCTTTTATATATATTACGGGGGGATATTAGAGTTATAGCTAAGCTTATTACTCTATTAAAAGTTATAGCTAAGTCTATTATTAACTCTATATTCTATTCTTCTATATAAAAAGTATTAAAAAGCTTAAGTAATCTCTAATATTTTTATAATTCTATATTTTCTATTTATTCTAGAAAACTAGTTTTTAGAGTTTAAGTTTTATAATTTATATTAATTATATTCTAAATTAGTTAAACTTTAATATTAGAATATTTAATATTTAAGGTTTTAGTAGCTTATATATCTCGGAGCTCTAAATATTCTATATAATATAAGGTTAACTTTTCTAAAAATAAACTCTATTTTAATTATATAGATAATAAAGTTCTTTATTTCTATAGAATCTAAACTTCTTATTATTATTACTATTTCTACTAATACTAGTACTATTTTCAGATATTACTTTAAACTCCTTATTCTTCCATAGTTAATAGTTATACTATTCCCTAAGACTTTTACTAGTACTTAAGTATTAGTTTAATATAATTAACTTGATATAGTAGTTTATTAAATAGCTAGATAATTTTCTTTCAATATTTATCAGTTATATATTAATTATAGTATTTAGAATAATCTTACTAAAGTTTAGTCTCATATCTTAGTAGTTTTAGTTATAATAACTTTAGCTAGATATTTCTATATTTATTTTATAGTTATATTTCTATAAGTAGTTATATAGATTCTAAAGAGATTTTAGTTTTATTATAAAGTTTATAGAAGAATAACAGATTATGGAATACTTAGTTTTTATATCTTAAAATTAATATTCTATTTTATTCTATTTTTAAAAAGTTTCAAAAAGCTCTTAACTTTATAACCTTGGTAATTATTTTTAACTATGTATATTAAACTTTAGTTTTAATAAAGCTCTTTTTAAATAGACTATTACTACGAAGTCTTCTATTACTATAGAGTTAAATATTAGAACTAAGAATATAATTATTTATAATAATAAGCAACTTTATTATTATTCTAACTAGTTATAAGTTAGTATCAGTATAAATATTATCATTAGGTAAAGATTATAGTTAAATCTATATATAGTATTATAGAATATAATAGAAAATTTAGGATTGTAATAGATATTTACTAGGGATTCCCTACTAGAAATTACTAGGGTTTCCTACTATTAATTACTAGGATTTCTTACTAGGAACTACTAGGATTCTCTATTAGAAATTACTAGGATTTTCCTAGGGATTTCTCTAGGTTTTCTCTAGGATTTCTTTAGAGAAATATTATAGAAGTCTAGGGAAATTCTAGATAGAAAAATTGAAAGATTATTAGCTTTTATACTATTATTTTACTAGTACTAAAGTATAATATATAAAGTGAAAACTTCAATACTATTCTAGGAATAGAGTAAAAGTAACTAAATAATTAATACTAGATATCTAATACTTATTACTAGTAAGATATAGGAAGTATACTACTATATATATAATAGTATATATAGTTATTATATAAGAATATATATAATACCAAGGCTACTATATAACTCTACTAGCTACTATATAACTCGGGTAACCTATATGAAGTATAACTATTCTATTTATACGTATTTAAACACTTTATTCTAGTTAGAAGAAAATTTACTTTTTAATAACCTATTCTTAAACTATATATTATATTATTTATTTATTATAGTTATAAGCCTAGTTATATTTAACTATCTCTAAATTACTTAAGATTAATAAATATAAAAGAGATCTTTTTTAATATATCTTTTTAGTTCTTTAATAAACTACTGAAAAATAATATACTTAACTACTAATAACTTTAATATAATAATAAAACTATCTAATAACTCTAACTTTAACTATTAATATATTATACTATACTTCTATATAACTAGCTAAGATATCTAGTAATATATTAATCTAAATATTAAACCTATTTTTAATATTTTAAAAATACTAGAACTACTTAAATTTAATAAATAGCTTAACTAAGAAAATATTATTTAAGAGAAAATTAAAAATACTAACTTTTATATTCTTTATATTAAAAGTATTTTCAACTACTATATAGTAGATCTTAAGTTTTAAATAGTTTAAGAATCTAGCTATAAAGAGAAAAATAAATATTATAATATAATTTACATATAAATTAATACTACTATTAATAATAACTTTCTAATACCTACTTAAATAGAATTTCTTAGTAATAATAATATATCTTTTAAACTCTCCTAAAAACTCTAAAATATTAATATACCTAGAATAATTCAGTAATATAATAATAAATCAGAATTAAATATAAGAAAATCCTTTAGAGAATTAATTCAAATATCTCTAATCTAGTATATAAGCTAGTAATAGTATACTTTATGAATTTATAGTTTTCTAGAAAATATAAATAACTCTTAATACTTCTAAGTAGTTATATATTATATCCTATAAATCTAAAGAACTTTTATAATTAAAGAATAACTTTAAATGTTTATTTAATATATTTCGCCTAATTAAGCTATAATTTAGTATTAGAATATCCTTAAGAGAAAAACTCTAAACTTTAAAATTAAAACTTTAGCTAAATATAGAGAAATCTTTATAACTTTATCTTATACTAATAAAAATGTAACTAAGAATTATAATAAAATACTAGCTATATTAGTTATTCTTGCGGGAAAGTTAGATATAACTTAAATTAAAATAAAGTACTTATATAATTTCAGAAGTTACCTATACTTTCTAGAAAACCATGAATATATTAAATATACTATTACTAACTTATATACTAAGTTCCTTAATATTTGGATATTTATTACTACTTAAAATAGTATTATTAATAAAGTAAATAAGTCTAAACTTTATACTCTATAATAGAAACTTACTAAGAAAAGATAACTAAATACTAAAGAATATATTAATAAAGTTAAGGAAGCTCCTTTAGATACCCCTAAAACTAAATTAACTCTATTAAGTAATAAGTCTAGTAATACTAATTACCCCTCTAATTTAATATATATTAGTATTAATCTTATTCTCCTTAAAAGGTTATTTAAAATTCCTCTGATAATCTTCTTAACTATTTCAAAACTTTATATACTTTTAAGAAACATAATTTTTAATAACTATAAAGTAGTCTATATTACTAATTTAATAAACTTCTTTGAGAAAAAGTCTTTGAAGTTTAGTAAAAGAATAGATTTAGTTTAATATAATTCAGCTAACTTTCCTATAATTAGATAAAATAAAGAAATTATTAAAAACGTTCTTAATAATCTAAAAAAGAAAGATATACTTAATTTAATATTAAATAATATTACTCATATTAATAATTTCTATATTAATATTATCTTAGAAATACTACTTTTTACTAAAACTAAAATCTAATATATAAAACTAGACTATATTCTTAGGTTTAGCTTAATTAAGTATTTTATTATTATAAAATAATTACTTAGAAAGTATAACTTTATTTTCCTCAAATATAAACTTATTTTAAACTATTTTATAATCTATTTAAGTATTTTTAGTATTATCTTAAAATCGCTAAGTATTCTATCCTCTTAATTATACTTTAAAATCATTCTCCAAGAATTAAAATCTAATAATATCTATATATAATACTTTTAAGCAAGATATCTAAAATAAATTACTCTCAAATATTTAATCTTTAATACTTAAGGAGAAATATTATATAACTAAAGTAATTAGACTATTCTTACTATATAATAGCTTATTCTCAATAGGTTATTTCTAGATAAACTTTAGAGTTATATTTAGTTTACTTATTTTATCGTATTACCTAAGATCTGTTTAACTTCCCTAAAATATGTCTAAGTAACTCTTAAACTTCTATTATTAAAGATGAATTTTTAAATTTACTCTTTTTATTTATATTACTCAATAAAACCTATAAGTCAGTTTTTCGAGTATTATTAATATTTAAAAAATAAGTAAAGAAATAGAGAAACCTTTTAATTTATAAAGTTCAATAGAATATTAAGAGAATAATAATAGTAATTAATAGATAAACTAGTTATTAGAGATAGGTAATAAAGTAAATAATTAATCTCGAGCTATCTCTTTCTTGTATTAAAAAGCTAGTTAAAATAAATAAATATACTAGAAAAAAGCTAATTACCTAAAGTATAAAATATAAGAAGCTATAGGATTACTACTTAAATTATAAGTAGAGTTAATTTAAGTAATAGTTATACTATATAATATATCTCTAAATATTTAAAATAACTAGAGATTACTATATAAAATTAAAGAAATTTAATAACTAGAGATTACTATATAAGTTAAAAAAAACCTAGTATAAGTAGTATTTTCATTAGTAAGTACTAGAGTATATTCTAAGCTTTTATTAAAACTTATAACTTTACTAGGGATAGATCTATACTTATAGTTATTAAGTATACCTACTTAAGAAATACTATAAATAAAATATTTTAAAAATATTATTTAAGGTTAAACTAAAAGGATATATTAGATATCTGGTAAACTATATTCTAAATACCTATAACTTATATAAGATCTAGACCCTTATTTTTTAAAAGGTTATTATTACTTAAAATATTAAATTTAATAAAATAAGATTTAATTTAAAGTAAAACTCTTGTAAAGTACTTATAAAAGAAGTTATAAAACTACTAGTTAAGTTAATTACTAAAAATAAAGAAACCCCTACTCTTAAAATACTTAGAGATTTTAGAATAATAAGACTACTTAACAAGAAAACTTCTCTTTTACTAGCTATTTTATTAGTACTAGAAATAGCCTAAAATATTAAACTAAACCTAAAGTTAATTTCTAAAACTAATAAAAGAAATTTAATTATATTTAAACTAATACCTGAACTAATAAATCTAGTTTGGTTTCTAATTAATAATAGCTAGATATAATAATTTTAAGTAAGAATTAGAATTTAGGCAATATACTAAAAGCTAGAAAACTAGAAAATATACTTAAAGTTAGGGATTTAGCTAACTAAGAGGAGATATTTACTTTTACTAAGAATAGAAATAATTACTTTAAAACTCCTATTTAACTAATTTAAAGTAAATTAAAATATAGTTCTAGACTTCAACTAATTAGGTTAAGATCTTTAACTACCTAGGAACTAGGCTAATAATATAGAAATAGAAAGTAATAGTAATTAGAACCGGAGATTACTATTAATAACTATATAGTATTCTTAAAAGAATATAATAGTAGTATTTTATACTTCTTAGAATATAAATAGGATAGTTTCGCTAGTATTTATTTGCCTAATTAGTAGTAAAAGCTAGATAAAAATAATCTTAACTTCTTAATAGTTTTCTTTATTATTTAAAATATAGTATTAAAGAAGAAAGATCTTTCTACTAAAATTTAAATATACTTTAATTAATTAGTTATACTACTAAAAACCTAGAAAAAGATTACTAATTTACTAGAACAATTATAAATATTTTCTATTAAAATAGTAAAAGCTAAAGTTATAAAGTTAAAAGAGAAACGTATCTAGTAAGAAGTATATTACTAGGATATTAGATCTAAACCCCTTCTTTTTAAATAAGTTTTTACTTATAAGATAAATATAGATAGTTTTCTAGAATAATATAAAGTAAAGATTTATATATATAAAAATATATAACTAATTAATCTATTATAAACTATATATATAGTAATACTAGTTACCTAAACTTTTCAGGTAACTATGATAATTATAGTATAGTTTAACCTCGAAATCTACTAGTTTAATATTATTAATATATTTCTAAATACTATTAAAAACCTTAATTGACGTCTAATAATAGTTAAATTACTAGATAGATTCAAGGTTATAAAGTATTACATAGAACTTAAATATACTTTATATAAATTTCAAAATATATCTTTTCTTTAGTATAAAACTTTTTATATTATGCTTAAGTTCTTAAAAGTCCAGCTATACTTAGAAAAGCTTTATTTATTTAAAAATCAAAGTTCAAGTATTTTTATCCTATTCTATATATATAACATTCTTCTCTTATATTATAAAACAGCTAGAAGAAGACTCTTAAAATTATTAAAAACATTAAATATACCTATAAACTTAAAGAATAAAGTCCTATTAAGTATTTCCTAGGAGTTTAAGTAGTTAAAAATAATAAGCATTATAAGATTTACTTAATTTATAGCATATATATTACGAAAATTACTAAGTCTTTCAATCTTAACAATAACCTAATTCTAATAATACTACTTCTAATAATAGTTTTTACTATAAATACTAATTAAATTATACCTAAAGAAATTCATAAATATTAGATAAAGTTAATTCAATTCTTTATACTTCTTTTATAATATAACTAGATATCTTATTTATATACTCTTTATTTTAAAAATACTTTATAAATCTTTCTTAAATATACCTAAATACTATGAACTATATAATTTAGTATTTCTATATGAAAGGATTCCTAGTATTATAGTTTAGAAACTTAAAAAGTGTTAATAAGATACCTTCAATATTCTTAATTACTAGAAATTCCTTATTTATAAATTATAAAAAACTCAAAGATTAAATTATAATTATATTATTTCTCTATTTAGAAAACTAATCTAATAGAAAGCTATTTAATAGAGTACTATAACTATATTAATAATTAAAGTAGAACTTCTTAGTTTAAAATATACTTTAAAAAAAGCTATAATACTAAAAAACTATTTTAAGATATTAATCTTAACTTTAGAAATATTTAAAATATCTATTATAATAACTACTAAATAATTAGACTAGTAATCTTAAATAGTAAATACCTAATTACTAAACTTTAATATATAGATATTTAATAAATAAAGTTTTACTAAGAATACTTAAAGAATAATTTTAAAATAGTTTATATACCTAAAGAAATAATATTAGTAGATAGACTTATAAAGAATCTAACTTAAACAAAATTTAGGTAATCTAGAATATTTCTTAACTTTATAGATTTATAAGTAATACGTTTAAAGCTAGCTAATATAATAGAAGAGGTTACTTGAAGTGATTTTCTATCTATTTAATATATATATAAGTAATTTCTATTTTTAATAAAAAGTTTTTATAGTAGTAATATAAAAGGGGAGAAAGTAATAGAACTCTTCTAACTATTCCCGGGGAATAAAGCTTTTAAGATAGGCTTTTATCTAGCTAAGTAGTAATTATCTAAACTTTAAACTTTAGTTAGGTAAGTAAGATATTATAAGAAATATATAGAAATTAACTTATATAAATATCGAAAAATAACTATAACCCCTAAAAAATAGAAATAGAAACTTAAGCTTAAACTAAAAGAAACTACCTAAAACTAGTAATACTATAACTATAACTATAAGTTCTAAATTTTCTAGGAACTAGCTAAGATATATTATAAACTCTAAATATTCTAAGAACTAGCTAAGATATAAGAAATCTATTAACTAGAAAACTAGTTACTATTACTAAAAGATTAGGGATATAATTATTTAAAACTAACTAGATACATAATATAAACTAAAAAGCTTAAATAAATTAAAACATCTAAACTAGAGAAAATTATTCAATAATAGGAGTTCTAGTAGTAAAGTCTAAAATATTTCTATTCTTAATACAAATAACCTCGAAATCTTTCTATTACTTTAATTAAAGTTTAAAATAGATAAACTTCTTCGTATTAGTAACCTTCTTATTTTTTAACTAAGAATAGTTAGACTTGAACGAAAATTCTTGAGCTAAAATACTTACTTTATTAGTATTAGGAATCTAAAAGACTTCTAAATCTCTTTTAAATACTTTATATATCTAGTTTAAAACTAGTAAATAAATAGCTTTTAAGCTATTCTTAAACTAGTAATACTAGTTAGAAACTAAATCTTAATTATTAATACTAATAGTATAAAGATAGGAATCCTATAAAAAAATAAAACTAGAGTAATATACTATATAGAAGATAATTAAGACTAGTTATAAGTTTCTAATAATTTTTATTTAAAATAAGTAATTTTTATAGTCCTTAACAATTTTCTTTCAAAATGGGTAGACTTAATTAAAGTCTTTTTTAAAATAGTAGATTTATTACTAAGCTTTATAAGTTATTATTTAATAACTTCTAATTAATACTAGAAATTATTTATCTCTAAAGAGGTTTCTTAATCTCTAATCTAAGAAAACTTTCTTGTTATATTAATAGTAGTTTTTACGTATTTCTTAAGTAATTTAGCTACTTTTGTAATATCTTTATTACTATCTTCTTTATCTATAATAATCTCAAACTCCTTATCCTTTTTACTAATAGCTTTAAATACTAAATTTTTAAACTTAGGGTTACTAGCTAAATTATCCTCCTTATTATTAAAGAAAAACTTTACAATAGAAATTCACCTTAAATAACTATAAAACTATTTTAAACTAGTAGTAATAATGAACTTTTTTATTAAAATAACTCCTTCTTTTATAATACTACTAAACTTAGATATCTTAGTAAATTTAAGGGATAGTAACACATATTCTAGTAAATAAGGAA
Organism: Colletotrichum trifolii; assembly: GCA_004367215.1. NCBI lineage: Eukaryota > Fungi > Ascomycota > Sordariomycetes > Glomerellales > Glomerellaceae > Colletotrichum > Colletotrichum trifolii. The sequence continues at coordinate 8,729 of RYZW01002570.1, forward strand.
ACTTAGCGAAATATAAATAAATAAACAACTTTAGTTAAATTAATTAGTTTTCACACTAAAACTAGAAATTTAAACTACTAATAGGATTCTCTTCCTTAATAGAATTAAATTATACTTAGATTTTACAAATAGAATATTCTTAGATAAAATTACTGAAAATAAAAAACATATTAATAGAGAAAGAGGAGAAAAAGAAAAAATAAAGATTAAATCTTTCAAAAAAAAAAGTTAGACAAAAACTACTAAATAAAATAGACCTTCTAATAAGAATGTAGAAAAGTATTTCAAATTCGAGATTTATTATTTTTATTAAATATACAAGGATAAAAAATAACTAAAATAATTAAAAACATTAATACTCTATTACTCTTAAAAGAAAAATTGAGAAAAATCACTCTAAATTAAAGATAAAATAAGTAAAAACTAGTACTAAATTACTAACTAAAATAAATATAAAATACTCTAGAAAGTTAATAGCAATATTACATTAATTAATATTAATATTAATAACTTATATCTTTACTTCAGTAAAAAAATCCTCAGGTTTAATAATATCTTTCTTAACAAACTCAAGAAGCTTATCTCATAATTGGAGTATAAGTAATAACTAATATATATTATTACACTTAAAACCAATCTATAGAATCCATATTAGCAACACATACTACTTATAAAATAGGTAAATAACGATTAGAAATGTTAATATATAAGAAAAGAAAAAAAAACTAGTAAGTAAAGAATCGATAAATAATTTATTTATAATATATAAAAGAATTAAATTACTAGTAATTTTAGAAAGAACTAATTAATTACCTTTACTAGTACTCGACGTAGATAATTAAATATATAATAGATTATAATAGCTTTATTAATTTCTTTTATTCAAATACTAGAAGATCCATTCTAAGAACTATTTACTCTATTTAATTTATTTAGTATATTAGTTAAATAATATAAAAGTATCTCTAGTAGCTCTACCACTAAGAGGGTATATAAGAATATATATAGTACTAAAGCTACCGTATTACTTAACTAGCTACTATATAACTTGGGTAGTTTATATAAAACATAACTATTCTATTTATATACGTTCGAATACTTTATTCTAGTTAGAAGAAAATATACCTTTTAATAACTTACTTTTGAACCATATACTATATTATTTATTTATTATATATTATATACTTTATTATATAGTATAACTAATACTTATACTAATCTTAGTTTAAATAGTTAGTTATAATAGAATATTTACTCGACTATATATACAATAATAATTTAAAATAATTATATTCTATATTGAAATATATCTACTAAATATCTTATTAACCTAAATTGTGTTACTTATACTTTACATATAGAATAATCTCTAAGCTTTTCACTTTATATATAGTTTTAATTATCAATTCTATATAATAGTAGTATTTATACCTATACTAGCTCATAAATAGTTAGATTAGTAGAATAATTACCTATTACCTTAGATTATTATATATCGAATTCTAATATGTTACTCTATAGTAATAGAAGACTTTATAGTAATAGTTAGAGAAGATCTCATTGAAGCCTTACTAGTACATATAATATTCTTAATTAGATTAAATAATAGGAAGTACTCTTTTGCCGGATTTGAATAGTAACTTTTACTAAGGTAATATGAGACTATATAATAGATATCTTAATTTATCTCATAAATACTAATATCAACTCTAAAGAAGAAGTTAAAGAGTATAACTAGTAATATATATAAGCATACTATATGACTATACTTTTTTTATAGAAGTAAAATAATACCTAAATTTTAATGAATCTTCTTATAAACTAATACTTAGTCTAAATAGGGAGTAATAATATATAATAAACTAATAAGTATAGTATAGATAGTTATATGAAAACCTTGAGATTTATAGATCTATATATAAAAAGAAGTAAGAAAGAATTATAATACTTAAGAGTTAGATAGATTTATATAATACTGTTTATAAATTACTTCAAATAAACTTAAGTACTAATATTTTTGAGTTTAATATAATGAGGTTTTATTATAATCTAAACTCTTTTTTTAAAATATAAATATTAATATATACTAGTTAAGTAATAAGCTTAACCTACTTATAAGTTCTATACTTTACTATTATCTAGTTATATATTTATTTTGAATAGAATAAAGTAAGAAATATAGAATATAGATTATTAATAAGATGACTAGATAGAAAAGAATAGTTAAAAAAGTATAAAATAATGTTTTTTAATATTTAAGGTTTACTTTTTATATATAATACCTAGTTATTATATTCTTAGAATTAATATCTAGTTTTATTTTAGTAAACAATATTTAACTTATAGTAAGATTTCTAATAGTATAATTATAGATTTCTAAGTCTTTAATTAAATTTAAGTCTTTTTATTAGAAGCTAGCTATAAGAAGTACTTTAGTAGTACCTTAATAGTATTATAATAAACTTAAAAAGTTTATACCTAGGGTGAAAACTCTTTACTAGACTATAGGGGTAGTAGTTATATAAAGCCTTAATAGTAATATTTTATATAAGCCCTAAGGCTTAGGTCTATAATATACCCCCCACTACTCTACTATTCTATTACTATAGTAATATATAATATCTATAACTTTATAATATAACTACAATATCTAACTACTTAAACTAATCTAACTAGTAAGAAAAATCTATTAAGATAACTTCCTTAAATACTATTAATATTAAATAGTCCTACTAATAAGAAAATTCAAGTATTATTAATATTAAATAGTCCTATTAATAGAAAAATTCATACTATATTTACNTACTATATTTACCCTAAGTAATCTTATACTATACTCCTCCTCTATCTATCTATATAAAAACCCCCTTTCCCCCCCTATATATAGCTCTACTTTCTTTCTTCTAGTATTATATAATTCCTATCTCATACCTGTACTAGTACTATTAAATCGCCGCCTTTCTACCCTCCGTCCCCTTTTTATATTTTATTTATTACTATATTAACTACTATTACTACTAGATCTAGCCCCCCTAATAATAATCCTTCTTACTACTATACCCCCTCTAAACCTACTACTTATACCTATAATAGCTTTATTATCTAGAACAACTCTAATAATAATAATAACTAACCCCCTATAATAGTTATTAATA